>JACEFZ010002919.1:475000-600697 GCA_014155875.1 Cepaea nemoralis
CCACAGAAGATCGACAGTACTGTCAAATGTTACTAGATTGCCCAACCTCTGAATTGAGTCCATTACCCCATGTGGACAACAATCACCTTCGGATTGATAAGACTGTGGATTGATAAGACTGAGGGTAAAACCATATCCAGCTGTTTTGGTGGCAGTCTAGTCACAGGACTATCATTCTGAGCCGGTGATGGACCCTACTATAACTTCTCTTAGAGGTTGAACGGGGTAGGGTTAATGGTGAAATCGAATCGAATGATCGGAAATGTGTTACAATGAGGACAGGCGGATATCAAGTGTAAATCAAACATACCAAATAGTCATTCGTGACTTAGTGTTACATTCACACAATCCCTGACCACCACCTGAAACGACGTACCTGGCTAAGATTACATCCCCACACCACGCACCCCTCTCGTTCGGCCTGCGGGGACAAGGCCTTCAGTTTCTAAACACACAAACCCGGGACGAGAGGAGACCGCCTAATCGCGGCCCGTGTTATTTTTGTTTCAAGCGAACACATTAGCGATGGAATGGTTTTTTTGTGTACAAGTTGTAAGCAGGTGAAACAGTAGCCGTCGCCATTGCCGTTTGTTTATTTTCTGTCAGTATTTTGTGCTAGGTGAATGCCGGGGGAAAACCCATTCCTGAGACCACCCGGTGTAGAGCGGGTACCATGGGCTTTGAGCTGACATGTGGGAGGAGAGGGGAGGGAAGGAGGGAGGGACGGGGGGGAGGGGAGGGTCGGAGGGAGAGAGAGAGGACTTAAGCTGGCATATGGGAGAGGAGGGAGAGAAAGACAAGACTCCAGGCTGATATGTGGGACGAGCGAGAGAGAGAGAGAGAGAGAGAGAGAGAGAGAGAGAGAGAGAGAGAGAGAGAGAGAGAGAGAGAGAGAGAGAGAGAGGAGGAATAGTTTGTGTACATTTTAGCAGGGGATGAGAGATGGCCGAGTTTGGACTTTCATAGCTTGGTTTCCTAAAGTCTAATTAACTCTTTTTTCCACCCATACTGGTAATTGAAAATATACCAGAAAAAGAAAGTTAGTCAATCCCGTGCGGCCGATAGACTACAAAAGTACAACATTTTGTTGGTGGGAACAATATTAATACATTTCCTGATACCCAGTTTACGCTAGATCGACCTGACAGCCTAGGTCAATTAAAACAAAATATCCGTTCCTATGAGGATTCGAACCCTGGACCATTGGGACGGTAGGCCAGCATCTAGCCATTACCCATCGGGGGCCCCCTCTGCATGAATATAACGATCGTATTAATATAAAGTACTCGGGCTAGAAATAAGTTTCCACGACCTATATGACAGAAGGCCGGGTGGCTTAACTACTCGACCAAGGAATCTAAACCATAGTCATCAGGAAATCACTAGTTAACTGCTAGTATCCCGATCCCCACTGATAGTAATCGTAGTTCAACACAAAAGTACCACATAACACGCCAGGTGGTGTGTGTAGGAGGGTTAACGTGTTTTGTGTTTTTGTAAAGAAAATTCCAGAGCCAGTTTTCTACCGACGAGCCCACTAACTCTTTGTGTCCTTGGGACTGCAGGTGTTAAAAGTAACAACACGGATATACACATCAAACGAAACATCTAAAGTAATAACAAGGCCAGAATGACCTAAGGTGATAACGGAAATATTAAAGATAACAACAACTTCAAAAACATATAAAGTAATAACAAGAACAGAAATATAATGTAAAAACACGGATAGAAACATCGAAAGTAACAACGAAGACAGAAACATACAAAACTAATAACAAACACTGAATGAAACATCTAAAGTAACAACAAGAACCTGCATGCACGCATATATATATATATATATATATATATATATATATATATATATATATATATATATATATATATATATATATATGTGTGTGTGTGTGTGTGTGTGCGCACACACAAACATTACATTTAACTTCTTTGCAGATAACTTAAGGTAGTCAGAGTACCCTTTACATTTTAACTTTTGAGGGCGTATCATCATCTTCATCATCATCATCATCATCATAGGTATTATTATTACTATTATTATTCTAATTGTTGTCAGCATCTTATCATCATCATCATCGGTATTATTATTACTATTATTATCCTAATTGTTGTCAGCATCTTATCATCATCATCATCATCTTATTATTATTATTATTATTATTATTATTATTCTTATCTTCAACATCTTTATTTTATTATTCTTTTCATCATCATCATCTTTATCTTATTATTTTTGGCATCATCACCTTTATCTTACCATCATCACCATCACCACCATCATCATTATCATCATCATCACCATAACTGTTATAAATATTACTGTCGTAATTACATCATTATAATATGTGTCTTTCATGTAATTATTATTACTATCATCATCATCATCATCACCATCATCATCATCATTACTGTAGTTATCAACATTACCACCGTCATCTTTATCTACGCTATTATAATGAGCCACCGAGTCAGCACTAACCTTCATGCTGTAGGGAACGAAAGAGGAATAAACAAGGTGGAGTTTATCACAACTCGCCTGACGCTATAATCATCCCAAAATAACGGTTGCAAGACGCAGAATGTGTGTGCGTGTGTGTGTGTGAGCTGTTAATTTATTTGCATTTAAGGCGGATGTGTGTTTGTGTGTGTGTGTGTGTGTGTGTGTGTGTGCGAGAGAGAGAGAGAGAGAGAGAGAGAGAGAGAGAGAGAGAGAGAGAGAACTGTTATTATTTAGGTTGTTAATAGCGGATGCATACTTAAGAGCGAGAGAAAGACATAGAAAGAGCGAGAAGGGAGTGTGAGAGAGAAAGAGAGAGAGAGAGAGAGAGAGAGAGAGAGCGAGAGAGAGAGAGAGAGAGAGAGAGAGAGAAGATACAGATAGACAGACAAACAAACAAACAAACAAACAGACAGACAGACAGACAGACAGACAGACATATATAATCGTCTATTAAATGATACTAGAACACATCCCACAGAAAATATATATAATGTGATATTCCGATACCAAACTGGCACACTACCACAGCAACAACAACCAACTACCACACAGGCATATATAGATAAGGAAGACGATAGAATAACTAATGCTCCACATGTGAACAACATCAGCAATTATGTGTTTTAAGTATTTCAGCCAAAGTTTTCATTTATTTACTCATTTCATATATTTAGCTCTGTAGTATGCACCCAGCCGGCTCCGTGGCTAAGGTGATACGGACGCAGTTCGTGATCCCACATACCCGCGTTCGAAACGCAACTGCGCGCGATTTGGCAGCCGACCGCGTTGCGTTGGTTTTTTTAACGAAATGGTATGGGTGCCGGTCGTTCTCAGAATGCAATGGCAAACTACTGAAAGTAAACTTGCCAAGAGATTGCAACAACAAAAAATGCTGGTGTTGACTGCAATGTCCTGTAAAGGATATGCAACTACCTACCGTATGTACCTAACGAGATGCAGCGAAATATGCCAGGTAATAAATCGTGCAACATATTGTTTGCGACTTCTGTGTTTACATTCTTTAAGGGAATGCATTGTTTTGAATTCTTTAAATAACATATGTCACCGAACAGCCCTGACTGTAATCTGTTCTCTCTAATCCTACAACCAGGTCCACCATAAAAGTCTAACACGGAACTCTCCAGAACTCGTCTAATAAAAGTCTAACACGGAACTCTCATCTACAGAACTACCACCCACCGGAGACCCAATCCTAAACGGGCACTGCCTAACAACCAGCTACTCACACAGCCACTGCCACGTTAACAGCTGCCAACTAATGAGACAGCTAGCTCCATTTGAATCTTCGGGAATCTTACAACTGTAAGTAAAAAAAGATACTTCTGAGAAAACTCCATCCTATCTTCAGAAAGCTCACAACAGCAAGCAACGAGAGTGACTCCCGAGACGAGTTCCTTGTATCATCAACAACCTTACAACTCTAAATTATACGGGATACTGCTGAGATAAGTTCATTGTATCTTCAGTGAGATACGTTCGTTGTTGCTTCAGTAAGTTAACTGTAAGTAACAAGAAATACTCATTGGAATAACTCCAGTGTTTCGTACCTGTAGGTAACAACTGATACTCCTGAGAAATACCATTGTTCCTCAGAAATCTAACAACTGTACATAACAAGAAATAGTCCCGTATCGTACCTCCAGAAAGCTAACATCTGTAAGTAACAAGAGATACTCCTGCCTCAACTCCACTGTATCGCATCTGCAAGCAATAAGAGAACTACGCAGACAACTTCATCATATCTTCAGAAATCTTCCAACTGTAAATAATAACAGCAAAACAAAGAAAACGCACGACAACTCCAACTACTGGAAACACATCACCTCCAGCTCCCCGTGGATCAGCCGGCCTACAAGATGCTCCTGGAAGGCACGTCGCCCGACATGATGTCTGCCCAGTCCAAGCTGCTCTTTCAGATCAATAAATACTACAACGAGAGGGTGCACGCTCGCAAGGCCAACATCAACAAGACCATCCGGGAAGTGTGCAAGGTGGTCCAGGATGTGCTCAAGGAGGTGGAGGTCCAGGAGCCCAGGTTCATCAGGTAATCATCGTCATCAATATCATCATCACCACCATCATACCATCATAAATCATCATCATCAGCATCATCAGCATCATCAATCATAATCACCATCATCATCACCATCAGCATCATCATCACCATCAGCATCATCATGTGTTCTGTTACCTGACATAGGCGTTGATGAATCTCCACAGATCTTGGTCTCTAGTTTCCTGGGTAAATTCGACTGACGATATTCCTCAAAGAAAGAAAGAAAGAGAGAGAGAGAGAGAGAGAGAGAGAGAGAGAGAGAGAGAGAGAGAGAGAGAGAGAGAGAGAGAGAGAGAGAGAGAGAGAGAGAGAGAGAGAGAGAGAGAGAGAGAGAGAGAGAATCATAAATTATGAAACCAGGACTAAAGTGGGGGTTATAATAGCGCTAGATTGCATTAGAAAGCAGCAGGTGAAATGGTTCGGCCATATAACTATACTACCAAATGACAGCATACCACAACAAGCAATGATACACAGACCAAGCAAATAGAATCAGAAGAATAGGCCGGCCACGTAAATGTTGGACAGAGGGAATAACGGAGCCCATGGGAATCTGGATATATAAAGTCCATGAACGGACACACTTCCGCTTTTATACTTCACTGGAGAAAAGGGCAGAGAATGAAAACATAAGAGAAGTAGCAGATTAACTGAAGTGAATTAGAAGGTCCACCAATTCTAAAAGAAGAAATACACAATTCTATCAAACATATAAGAAAGCGAAAAACAGCCGGTTCCGATGGAAACGTCATATAGGAATTAGAAGTCACCGTAAAAACTGTCATTTACTTTTAATATAGTACCTTGGGGCGTTTGGTAAGGTGGGGGGGGGGGGGGGGGGGGGGGGGGGGGGGGGGTCTTGAGCCTGAGGAATTAAGGCCGCCTGGCTAGTGCAGGTTAGGGTTCTTTTTTTGCTCCCGACAGAAAACTCCACACCTTACCGAGGATTCGAACCCAGGTCTCCCGAAGGAGAATCCGGCATTCTAGCCACTCGGCCAGCCGCTCCTCAGATACTGGGAAAATTTGGAACAGCAATACTAACGAAACTATTAACATATTTATAACCGAGGATATATGCCCAGTGATATGCTGAAATATGTACTTATAGCTCTATCAAGAAAAGACCAAAAGCAATTGAATGCGAAGAATTTTGTACAATCAATCTCATAAACCATGTCATCAAACTTCTATTCAAAAACATAATAATATAATAATAATAATAATAATATAATAATAATAATAATAATCTTCTCTTCTTCTTCTTCTTCGTCAGCATTCCGAGCCATTGAGGTTCTTTGCTGCAAATACAATCTGTCTCCATTCGTCTCTCTGGTGGACCTTCTCTTGCCAGTCGTTGATTCCAAGTGCTTGTAGGTCTGTATGTATATTATCTCTCCACCGCCTTCTTGGTCTACCTCGGGGTCTACGGTCATTTATTTCCTGAGTGTAAGCGAGTTTTGTTTCCCTATTATCTTCCATTCTTTCTATATGCCCCAGCCATTGTAGTCTATTAGCCTTCATGATACCAGTGATTAGCGGGGACTTAAACAAATCATAAATGTCTTTGTTACTTCTTCTTTTCCACTCTCCACTTTGTGTATCCCTAATGGGTCCAAAGATGCGTCTTAAAATTTTGTTCTCAAAGGTTTGTAACAAGGCTTCGTCTCCTTTCGTTGTACTCCAGGTTTCAGAGCCATACAGCACAACTGGTCTGATCAGTGTTTTGTATATTGTGATTTTGGTGTTACGAGATAGCGCCTTTGATTTTAGTAGATGTTGTAGTGCATAGTATATCTTATTTCCAGAGTTGATTCTAGTTTGTATTTCTTCCCTTATGATGTTGGAGCAGTTGAAGATTGTACCCAGGTATTTGTATGTTTCCGTTCTTTTAATGGTCATATTATCTATTTGTATGTGGCCAGAGTTTTTAGCCATTCCGTCTCTTGAAATTACCATATATTCTGTCTTATCTTGGTTGATAACCAGCCCCATCTGTTGGGCTTTTTCCTTTAAGTGAGTCAATATTTCTAATGTCTTTTGTTCACTTTGCCCTATAATATCTATATCATCTGCATAACCAAGCAGCTTGGATGTTCCTCCAATATCACATTCCTCCTTTACCTTCCTTACAACTTTCTCTAGAGCCAGATTGAAGAGTAGCGGCGATAGTGCATCACCCTGTTTCAAGCCAGATGTTATTTGGAAGGGGTCTGATTTCCTGCCTTTATATGTTACTATATTATAAGTATCTTCCATGCATAGTTTGGTCATGTTAATTAACTTCCTTGGTATTCCAAATTCCTGCATAACATTCCATAGACTATTCCTATGGACACTATCATAAGCCTTTTTAAAATCCACAAAAATAATAATAATAATAATAATAATAATAATAATAATAATAATAATAATAATAAGAAGAAGAAGAAGAAGAAGAATTAAGACGGAAGTTAGAGATGAACAGTATGGATTTGTGAAAGGGAAAGATACAAACATTGCAATATACGCACTACAAACACTAACAGAGAGATCGATAGTGACACAGAAACATACACTTGTGCTTTATAGTTATAACAAGGCATCTGCTAAAGTGGAACGATTAAATTATCAAACTATTGCAAGATATTAAAAATGACAATTGACACGAAATATCTCAGAATTATAAAAAAATATATACTGGAAACACGTAGGAGAAATTAAAATGGGGAATAGAGAGGGCAATTATGAACAGATAAGAGAGGAGTTACGATGTTTTTTGTTGCCGGATCTCTCTCTCTCTCTCTCTCTCTCTCTCTCTCTCTCTCTCTCTCTAGCGAAGTAATGAGAGAGATCAACGAGAGGCCAGGAATATGAGTCGGAGGTTATACTATAAACAATCTACGCTAACGCAGATGACTAAAGAGATGGAAAAAAAAATGACTATACTGAAAATAATGAAATATGTATGACTGTATAGCTGAAACAGATGAAAGTGTGACTGTAAGCTGAGACACATGAAATTATGACTGTCACCTGAAACATTGAAAATATGAATGTATAATAGCTGACACAGATGACAATATGACAATACAGTTGAACAGCGGACTTAAGCTGAAACAGATGAAAATATGACTGTATAGCTGAAACAGATGAAAATACGACTGAACAGCTGAAAATACGACAGTAAGCTGAAATAGGTGAAAATACGATTGTCCAGCTAAAAAAA
Organism: Cepaea nemoralis; assembly: GCA_014155875.1. Classification (NCBI taxonomy): domain Eukaryota; kingdom Metazoa; phylum Mollusca; class Gastropoda; order Stylommatophora; family Helicidae; genus Cepaea; species Cepaea nemoralis. The sequence continues at coordinate 482,801 of JACEFZ010002919.1, forward strand.
AAATATTAAGAAAAAAAAAAAAATAGCAAACCTATAGTGAAGCAGATAACGTCAAAATGTGAATTAACAATAGAAGCTAAGAACAACAACAACAAAACCAAAGATGATGATGATAACAATAATTATATATCCCAGGCAGTGAGGCTACTGGGCACTCGGTGCTAACCCCACATTCTTATAATCAACCGGCATTCAATGGGCGACGCGATCAGTCTCTCACCGGCCGCTTTTACTTTCCAGAACTTATACTGGTACCCTCTTTAGGCTGGGTCGACCCGGCAGCCCGGGTCAATGTTAACCCTCCGTCTGGATGGGGATTCGAACACGAGAGCCCCGCAATTGCAGACCAGCAGGCTAGCCACTATGCCGGCGAGTCTCCCAACACCAGTCACAGAGGAGCGAAAGAGTTCATCACGGTAAAATAACCACAAATTTGGGTAGTTTACCAGTCGACAAAATGAAGTGGGGACATCATAGCTAAACGACTAACAATACAGTTCACGCTTCAGCTCACAAGTAAGGGCCCTTCAGCCGTTCAGCAACGAGGCCTAGGCCATTAATTAACAATTTAATATATTGTGATAGTCAGGAAACACCCGGACGCCGACTCCAGCAATTACCGGGCGATGTAAATACCTGTCGAGTTAAAATTGGAATGTTTGTAATCTTTGCAGTCTGCGTCTAGTACTGTATAGGATTCATTACATCTTTCGATTTCCAGTGTTGCTTCCTTTTGACCAGACCCGGATCTGTCAGGCTAGAGGGGAAGTGTTGCGGTGTAGTAGTTAGATCGCTTGCTTGCCATACTAAAGGTCTCAGGTTACTCCATATGGCTTGAGGTCAATTCGCATAGTTTGAGGTCTATCCTTATGGCTTGAGGTTTATTTGCATAGATTGAGGTCTATCCCTATAGCTTGAGGTCAATTCGCATACTTGATGTCTATCCATATGGCTTGGGGTCTATTCGCTTATCTTGTAGTCTAACTCAATGGCTTGATGTCTATTCGAATAACTTGGAAGTCTATCCCTATGGCTTGAGGCCAATCCTCATGGTATGATGATAATCCGCAATGTTTGAGATTAACGCCACTCTTCAGTATTTTTAAATTGCATGTCCTTCGAAGCACGTAGCAGTCAATCCCAGCATTTTCACTGTTCGTGATTCCTGGGCAAATTTTACGTTCAGTAGTTTGCCATTGCTTTCTGAACGACCGGCTCCTATACCTTTTCGAAAAAACCAGCACCGCTGTGTTTCTAACCCGGGTATACGGGCTCACAAACCGTGTTCGCAAGCCTTTAGCCACAGAGACCGGTCTCTTCAGTATACGGAGATAAAATTTCATATTTCTTAGTGTATATCTGACCTTCTGTAATTTCTTCTGTAACAAATAAAAGATACCTTGGCTGCAATATGGTGTACATCGTCGCTGATAGTTCCCGAATGTGTAGAAGGCTATATCCTGGAAGTCTAACACTTGCTTCTCGAAGTTTCCTGTTATGTATGCATCATGTTATCCTAGAACTTTTATTTACGTATTGGCTTATCATTACTTTGTGTATTATGTATTAATTTATGATCCCTCAACACACCGTTACCTCACTGGGCTATTTATTATTATATAATTAATTCATGAGTATATATTTTTCATTCAATCAATTTATTTCCTCTTAAACTTACTTACCATGTAATATTCCGCTCAATTAATTATTCTCTTGTATTTAATATTACAGTGCTTTGATTAATTTATCTTGTCATTTATTTCTCACATTACTTTCATTTTTATCGCATTAATTTATTTTGTTATCACATTATTCAATATTGTATCACATTTATTTTGTTATTTTGGTTATTTGTCACATTATTCCCTCTTTTATCACATTTATTTATCTATTTTTGTTTTATCACAGTACTCACATTAATTATTATTTTTTTTTAATTTTAAAATCTCACTGCACCGTTCTTTGTCACATACATTTATTTATCACTTGACGCCCCTATTTATCGCAGTCATTTATTTATTTACCGTATTATGTCCTTCTTTATCCTATCTATTAATAAAATTACTCCGTTATTTATCACACGCATTTATATCTGACATTATCTCCTTCTTTCTACCACTGATTTATTAATTTATCCCATTACTATTTTATGTGTCAAAGTAACTGACTTATTTACCACATTACTTATGAATTACATTTATTTACTTACTCACTTCTGGATAACATTTGTAAATTATTTATTTGTTTCATTATTTATATATCACGTTACTCGCTTCCGTATTACTCTATTTACCATACTATTCATTCACGAATACGTTTATTCAATAAATTCTAACAAGAGAGGAAAGAAAATATTCCCTGCAAACTGATAATAAACATAGCCAGTTACTTTCTACGGCTTAGTATAGACATTACAGTGGCGATCTGCGTGATAAAGAAGAAGAAGAAGAAGAAGAAGAAGAAGAAGAAGAAGAAGAAGAAGAAGAAGAAGAAGAGGAGAGGAGGTGGTGAAAAAGAGGGAAAAAAGGAGAAGTAGGACGGCATGATAATAATAATAATAATTATAATAATAACAATAATAATAATAACAACAACAACAGCAACAAAAATAAAAATGTCATTGTTAGGGAAACTTTGAGATCATCGACATAGCATAAGAAACATTCTTTCGGGTAGTGATCGGCGCTCATAGCAGTAGAGGAAAGATTTAGAGATGGCATGACCGACTAAAGGAAACAAACACTGACAGCTACAGTGGCCACATCGGGATATCCAACCGGCAGTACACAACACAAACAAGTGTACTTGGACGCCAACGCCAGGCCAATTAGACACTCTTACACGGTGTGTTGATTAGCCAGGTCTAACAACCTCCACCCGAACCCACAACAAGAGAATACGGACAGAATTCTGATCTAGCCGCCGACACACTGGGCCCCGGTCGCGTCGTAGCTGGACACTCGCCGGCCGAGCCGATGATCATGAGTTCGATCCGCAATTGGGCGAATTAGACTTTTAAAAAATGACCTGGGATCCCAGTCCGACCCAGCCTAAAATAGGTAACAAGTGTTGGGAAGTAAAAGCGGAAGGGGGCTGAGTGGTCTTGAGGTATGGTGTCCGCCTCGAGAGCTGGAGGTCCCGGGTTCAAGCTCTGGTGAGGGCCGGGATTTTTTCACGTGGACTTTTAGTAAAATTCCCCTGGTCTCTGGGTAGTGAGATTGGACGCCCGTGTGTATAGTTGTGCACGTAAAACATCCCTTGGCAGTTGGAAATCGAAAAAGAGTAGCCTAACGGCGCTGCCCGGACAAAATTCCGAGGTATTTTCAGGATCATCGCCGGTGCTACGCAGTTCGTGCACTGAGCTGAGATTTTCCAGACTCAGGCTTGAGTTAGGAGGAGAACGGAGCACTTATGGGTTACACCCGTGTGCCGTGATGTTGATCCGTCGACTAAACTAAACTAAATCACCCACCGAATATCAGCTGGCCTATCAAGATATGGGTCTAACACAGAATGCCCCATGCGCCCGGTAATATGGGCCTGTGTTGTAATAGTGTGTAAAAAAGGCCCTTTACTTTACTGTCGCTGTCATTTACAGCCTTGCGGTGTAGGGCAGGAGGGCCTTGAGCCTTAGGAATTAAGGCCGCCTGGCTAGTGCAGACGCCACTAACTATAATGACAGAAAACAAAAAATTCAAACCTTACCGAGGATTCGAACCCGGGTCTCGCGAAGGAAAAACCGGCATTCTAGCTACTCGACCAGCCGCTCCTCCCGGAAGGCGTGTTTATCGGAGAAGAAGCGAGTTCGATCAGCGTAAAGAAGGACATGGTCACATTGCAGACGTGAAACTGGCATGTAAATAAACGCATGAGATTGAAAAACTGGCACAGGATCCAGAATGTGTTCCGTAGCCCGTTATAAATAAAAGAAATGTACTCTAAGAATATTTCTGTAACATGTAAGTTTAGAAAAGGCCCCGGTATTTTCTCTAGCGATTTCGATACGGTCCCTGACTCACATTCGATTGTTGTCAGGGAGTCTACGTGGCCAAGTGTTAAGCCACCGGCTTTGCCCTCCGAAGGTTGTGGCTTCGATACCAGACAACGCCATTCGGTTCACGAGTGTAATTTTCTCGGAGACTCCAAGTGTCGCTCTGCGGAAAGAGATAAAACCCGGTGGAATGAAGAGGATCCTATCACCATTTACAGCCTCTTTAAAACACCGTGTGTTGCAAAGCAATGTCGTAGGGAATTAAATATGTTACTTGAATTTATTTCTTGGTATCGTGCTATAAGACCACGATGACTAAACCACTGAGATTAAACCGCTATGACTAAACTAACGTTACTAAACCACTATGACTAAACCACTTTGACCATCGTATTGTGCAGGTCTGAATTCACGGGAGAATAGGTGGCCAGTCTCTCCTTCTCGTAGAAAGCGAGGAGAGCTGGCATCATCCCCTGGGCAACAGTACCCATGCCACCGCCAGCCTGACGTCCCAACCGTTACACTAACGCATCTACTGGCTATTCACGCCGATGAACCCCTGGACTGCCCGGGCTTCTTTATCCTTCTTTAAACATGATAAATGCCCTGTGCAGGATGTTGCTATCAACCTCAGCTTGATTTCCTGGACAATTTTACCACTGCTTTCTGAAGGAGAAGTCAACGTTTAAGTCTGACTTGGTGGAGGGAGTGAACCCACTACGCCGCCACAAGCACACAAGAAGTTTAAACGTGAGCGCAATAAACCCATGCTGACCCCTTAAGAAGACAAATGAGTAAGTGAGGATGAACATAAACAAAGCAGCTATCAATAAATTCTGATTTGTGAATGTAAACACAGAAGTAATCATTAACATCTTGATCACAAACGTAAATTTCAATAATAACTTAAACACAAACGTAAATTTCAATAATAACTTAAACACAAACGTAAATTTCAATAATAAATTAAACACAAGCGTAGAATTCAAAAATAACCCGATCGGTGAAAATAAACTGAAGAATTATCAATAATAAGGATGTAAGGGGGAAACCACCATATGAGCTTCTCAAGATGTAGTTTATGCTTATTTTTTTTTTTTTTTTTTTTTTTTTTCCCGCGTTTCCATCCTGTTTCAGGATATTGCGGTCAACACCAGCATCTTTCAGCTGTATGTTGATTCCTAGGCTAGATTACGCTCATCAGCACGCCACGACTTTCTGAGCGACCGGCTCCATACTCTCATAAGTCACTTTTGCGATTCGAACCACTGCTAATTCTCGTCGCGTCACGTGACGAGAGTATTCGGAGTTAGCGGAGAAAGCTGCTAACCCCTCGGCCACGGAGCCGGTTAGTTTATGCTTATGAAGAAGAAAAAAAAAAAACACCTGGAACTCAGATGTGACAGAAACTTAGTACCAATGTTTGCAGTGTGTTACCCGACATAACACGATATCAATAATAAGCTGATATGTCAACATAAACAAAGCACTAAAGAACTAGTAATATGTGAACATCTGTCAGCATAAATAAAGATTAATCTATCTGTGAACAGTTGTCAATGTCAACAAAGAAACTTTGCAATATTTTCTGAGGGAGAGTGGGCATGAATGGCTTTGACCGGAGTGTTACAGTGATGGATATTTATTAACCAACTGACTAATCACATGTTGTCTGCTACATGCTCGCCCGACTTCTGTCTTTTTCTATAAATTATTAATGTTTGGGGAGTGTGCTATGGTTGTCCTTTTCAGTGTCTTCACTACTTGACTAATCTTGTTCATCTGTCCAACAGTTCGCTGACCGAAGTCAACATGAGGTATGAAGGCGTGGAAGTCATCTCTCCCACTGAATTCGAAGTGGTCCTCTACCTGAACCAGATGGGCGTCTTCAATTTCGTGGATGACGGGACCATACCAGGGTGTGCAGTCCTCAAGCTATCTGATGGTCGCAAGCGCTCCATGTCCTTATGGGTCGAGTTCATCACGGCTTCAGGCTACTTGAGTGCTCGTAAAATCAGATCCCGCTTTCAGACGTTAGTGGCCCAAGCCGTGGATAAATGTAGTTACCGGGACGTGGTCAAGATGATTCCGGACACCACAGAGGTCAAACTCAGGATCAAGGAGCGCTATGTGGTGCAGATCACCCCGGCGTTCCGATGCGGTGGCATATGGTGTCGATCCGCAGCTCATTGGCCCATGCCTCACGTCTCCTGGCCCAATCCAAACCTGGTGGCAGAGGTGAAAACCGACGGGTTTGACCTGTTGTCAAAGGAAAGCATCTACATGAAGGACAAGCAGTCGGCCGCGGAAGGTGATGCCTGGGTTATGTCGTTCCGATATGCCGAGGATCGCCTGCTGTACGGGGGATGTCGAAGACGTTGCCTCAGCATTCTGAAGACGCTTCGCGATCGCCATCTGGACATTCCGGGCCAGCCAATTCTGAACTACCACATGAAGACCCTGTTGCTGTACGAATGCGAGAAACATCCTCGGGAGATTGAGTGGGACGACACGTACATCGGCGACCGTATCAACGGCATTCTCCTCCAGCTGATCTCGTGTTTACAAAACAGGCGTTGCCCGCAGTACTTCTTACCAACTGTGGACTTATTCAAGGGAAAATCAGCCGCGGCAATGGACAATGTGGCTAAACAAGTATGGCGACTGGTCAGGGAACTACTTACAAATCCTCGAAGCCTGGAAGCTCTCTAAGAAATAAACAGATCACATTGTCCACAGTTTACGAGCCATACAACACGTTCATCTTTACACGTTCAATGTTAGCCCAACAATACACGCCAAGTTGTCGGTTTCATTTGTGTGTGCTGGTCTGTGTTGTTTCTTCGATATAAACCACACGACTTTTCCTAAAGCTAACGTCACGAAACAAAGATGGCCGCAGCTTGTCTGTGTTAATTACTGCTGCAGAGACCATGTCACCTCAGTGAAGCAAAAACAGCACACCAATTATATCTAATTCTTTGTGTGAAACCAGCTACTGCTACCGACGGGTTGAGGCCTACAGTGTACCAGATCACATACTACCAATAATTGTCCGTTTTTCAGTGTCATATTTATTACTGGAATGTCATTATTTTCATGAATAGTGACCGCTTGTGTCTTGTTTGTGCCGAACAGTACTGTGAATATTTACATATGCTAAATGCTTACCAAGATTGGATGTGGCTTTATTTTTGTGCATATCCAGTTGTTTTGTGGTGTACTGTTTAGATACCACACAAGTACTCCAGACGTGGAATGCAGACTATAACTACAACTGCGCTTAGTATCACCGCTGATACATATCGCTGGTTGGTTGACAACCTCCTCTGGGAGACTGAGTGTTAATCGGTAATTCTTGATGCGTTAACGTTCATGTCGTCAGAGCTCCGAAAAGGGCCAACGGCTAGCTAGCATTTATCTGAATGGGACGGGTATAGAGATCTTCCTCTTGCCGGAGACTGACGTTGCATCTTCACCGGAACTGTGTTGTAAAGCTCTTCTTCCACTCTCCGGTAGTGGGACCTCACATCTGCGAAGAGGCCAAACGATACTCGGAGTGTTAGACTACTGGACCTAGTCTTGTTAACAGGCGCCACTACCGACTCTACGGTCTTGGATAGTGTGAGACCTGGTATTGATCTTTCGCTGGTATAAGCCTGGCGGGTTTTGACAAAGATCAAGAACTAAAGCCTTTTCCCCCAGGGTGCCGCCACGCAGTGTGCAGCCTTAGGATTATTTATTGACTTTCGAAAAACACAAATTCCCGGCCGTATTAGGGATTTGAACTCAAGTTATTGATATGTGAGACGGCCGTCGTATTTCCTAGATGATCAGCTCCGCTGCTAAAGTAGGACACATTTAACATATGGGTGAATATAAACATTTACAATGCAAGTAACCCAAATTACCCAGCAGTAAATTGTCATCTCATCATCTCACGCGGTAATCCCGGAAGTTGTTATCCCGGACGTTGGTTGTAGGGTGGAAAATCGAAGCATCAGCAGTCATAGTGTTCCGTCGCTCTCCTTCCGCAGGAACAGGCACAAGTTTGGAAATACTAGCATCTTGTTGACTATTTAATGTTACTAGTCAAGGATTTCCCATGCCTTCTTCTCCTTGTACACTCAAATGATCCTTCAGCAGATAGTACCACCAAGAAACACACGACTTCCTGCCATCGTGGCCTATTGATTGGACGATGCTTGTTGCAAATTATCATGACCAACTGACAGTGGATGACCAGTATGGTTAGATCATGTCTGCAGCCTAATCTCGCAGAAACGTACCCGTTATACAGCTCACGAGGTTGCATTGGCGGCGGGTGAACTAGGCGGATTCCAACGAATCATGAGACTGGTGCTGGGAAGGACACACACTGAGAAAGCCTGAGAATGGTACAACTAGAAACTCATTCCACTGTAACCCACAGGGCAAATGGAATAGAGGAAGACCTAGAAACTCGCGGGGGAGAGAGTTAGAGACAGAGGTGAATAATATGGGGAGGACATGAGGCGAGCTGAAGGAGAAGGCAACCGATAGGCCGGATTGGTGCGATGTGGTTGAGGGAATACACCCCAACAAGGGATACAGGTCAGAAGAAGCACCGATCCTGGAGCCAGGTCAGATAGCCACAGCAGATAATACCGTTGGAATGTGAAGTATTGGACTTTCATATATTCTAGGCCACGGCATAACGATGTGCCAGGCGACCACTTCCCATACTCATAGCGGTGGAGAAAAATGTTCGTCACGAGACAGATATGAAACTAGGTGCACAGTCCAGTAAGAGCATAATCTACCAATACGCCAACAATATTGCTATTTGTGTGCTTAGGCTGCTGAATATTTTTGCAGGAAGGATTATTGTGTATTTATTTCAGAACATTTTTGTCCACTGAGTGTCTTCTGTATAAAGAAGTTAAAATAACTGTAAACAGAAGTATCGTTTGTCTGTATTCACGCTTGGTATTGTGAGGTACATTTGTTTGTTTATTGTGACATCATGGCTGGTCCGTCCGTCCACCCACAGAGACAGACAGACAGCACACACATACACACACACACACACACATTCACGCGCACGCAGACAAACAGGCAGACAGACACAGAGAAAGAAAGATATACAGACATATAGATAGAAAGACAGGCTGGCAGACATACAAAAATACAGACAGACAGACACAAAGACAGATAAGCAGACAAATAGACAGAGATACAGGCTGACAGACATACAGACAGAAAGTCAGACAGATAGACAGACACAGAGAACGACAGATAGGCAGACAGATGGACAGGCTGATAGAGACTGACAGACTGACAGACAGACAGACATACAGACATCCATAAATATGTATGTAGAATTATCTGGAAAGGAAAGACGGCAGGATTAACAAGTAGTTTTGAGTAACGAGCAGTTTTGAGTAACGAGCAGTTTTGAGTAACGAGCAATTTTGAAGTTGTGTATTTCAAAGTACCTCTACGACTCTTGATTAGTTACGATTCTGGCTCTCTCTCTCTCTCTCTCCTCTCTCTCTCTTCTCTCTCTCTCTCTCTCTCTCTCTCTCTCTCTCTCTCTCTCTCTCAAACAGCAGTATTTCACAGAGCAAGAATACCAGCTTGCCTGTGCCCTTTCTCTTTTACAACTATACCACAAATATTCCACTATGCATTTTTTCAACCTTTTGACATTTAGTCTAGACTGCAACCTATTCAGCCCATTTCGTAGAAAAACAGCAAACGGAAAACCACCGTAATAATAATAATAATAATAATAGTAACAGCAGCCGCAATAATGGTGATGATCATAATAATAATAAGAACAGCAGCCGTAATGATTATGATGATAATAATAATACTAATAATAAAAGTAAGTTAGAAAATGAAATACACACGCAACATAATGGAATATCAAATATTAGTTCAGTAGTTTGCCATGTCTTTCTGAATGAGAAGTCAACGTTATAGTCCAACGGACTCGTTTAAGGTTTTAACCCCATGTCTGCCGTCAGTGCACCAGAAGTTAAAGCGCAAGCACATTAAGATTCATGGCTGCGCAGACCTAAAATAATAATAATAATAATAAATCATAATAATAGCGGCAATGATGATGATGATCATAATAACAACAGAAACGATAATAATAATAATAATAGCAGCAGCAGCAACTAATGATGATGATAATAACAGCAGCAATAATAATAATGATAACAGTAATAATAACAATAGCAGCAACGATGGTAATAATGATGACGATAATAATAACAATAGCAACAATGATGATGATGATGATGATGATGATGATGATAATTATAATAGTAATAATAATAATAATAAATAATAATAATAATTATTAATAATAATAATAATAATGACAACAAAAGCAACAGCAATGATGACTTTTAAAATACACTAATAAAAGTAGCAACAATAGTGACTTTTAAAACAATAATAATGATAATAATAATAATACTAATAACAGCAGCAATAATGACTTTTAAAATACGATAATAATAAAATCAAAAATAATGACTTTTAAAATAAGAATAATAATAACAGCTGCAAAGATAACTTCTAAAATACAATAATAATAACGGCAACAATAATAATGACTTTTAAAATAATAATATTAATAACAGCTGCATGATGACTTTTAAACTACAATAGTAATAACTGCAACAATAATGACTGTTACAACAACAACAACAACAACAACAACAGATGCAATGATGACTTTTAAAATACAATAATAATAACAGCAGCAATGACGACAACAACAAACAAGAGTAAGACAGAACTTGACATACACAGACCACGCAGTAAAGTGTCAGGACCTGACCCCATCACCCAGCCCTACACCACTGACAGGACATCCGCCAACCCCTCCACTCACCCCCGCCCGACCACAAGACGACACGCAATATGAAATAACAGCCATTAATAAGACGCCTAACATAGCAACCGGGGGTTGCTCCGTGGCCAAGTAGTCACGCCGTCTGCTTCGCGCCCCGAAAATTGTAGGTTTGATTCCAGGCCACCTCGCTGGAGTTATGGAGTCCGTGCTCTGTGCCACACTTTCCACAGGCCGCCATGCATGACTGATCAAGTGCCATAGGATGATTAATCATCTTAATCCATTTCCCGTATCTGCCATGGGCTTATATACAGTAGTTTTCTTATCCAACTCTCTTTAATTTGATATAATAACAACTTTTAAGCCATACCTGTGTTTGTTTGGTCCAAACCTACTGTTCGTTTGGCACCGAATCAGTTAAAGAGACCGAGCCATATGGGATAACGCCCGGTGCAATGAAATCAAGCCCCTTGCCCTTTAAACGTCTGTTTTAAAACAACCAACGGATGTGCCGCGCTCTCCTTCACAGCCCAGCGACTTGGCGGCCCAGAGTACATCCTGGGAGGCATGTCATCGAGACAAATGACCGGACAATGTTGACAAATAACGGTTTATTTTCACCATTGACTGCTTCTCTGGGTTAGGGGCTGCGATGGGGGAAATGTTCCGATATAACGGGTTCGATATCAACAAAGGCGATTTGGGAGTTGGTAGCTTTGAGTTGATTTTCACAATTATATGAGCGCCGGCCATTCAGAAAGAAATGGTAAACTTTCAGTTAGTTGCATATCCTTTACAGGACGCAGCAGTCAACTGCAGCATTTGTTGGCTGTTTGTAATTCCTGGACAAGTTTACGTTCACTCATACCATTATGGCACTCATAACATTTTATGAAAACAACGCAAGTTCTCTGCTTCCAAATCGCCCGCAGCTGTGTTTTGAACGTTGAATGTGGGATTACGAATTGTACCCGTAAGCTCTTCGACACAAAGTCGGCTAATAGCAAATTGCTGAACATAAAAATTGTTCCGAAAATTAAAAACAGGCAAACAATGCTGAGGTTGATTGCCAAGTCCCGTAAAGGCCATGCAACTAACTTGTTAAAATTACAATACTTGAGTCGAGGTGGTGTAGTGACTAGCACGCTTGTTACGGGCCAGGTAGTCATGTGTTCGAATGTCTCTAGATTAAAAAAAAAAAACTGACATGGATTCCCAGATCGACCCAACGGTGTAGACTATATTCTACCGTGGGAGTCTTCGTGGCGAAGTGGTCAAACCGTTTGACTCGGACTCCGAAGGTTGTGAGTTCGATTCCAGGCCGAGTCCTTCGGTTCACGCGTGAAATGTTTTGAAGGCTCTTGTGGGTCGTCGCTAGAGCTACGGAGTTCGTGCTTTGTGCGACGCTTACCGCGCTGCGGAAAGAGATCGAGTCATATGGAATAACAACCCGGTGCAATGAAGTCGACCCTGGCGACTTTTAAGCCCAACGGTGAACGGGTGCCAGTAAATGTGATGGGAAGTAAAGGGACTGGCGTGACACTGGCATAACCTGTCGTGTGCCGAATGGCTTATACAAAAGTCGTGGTGCAGACAGAGATATAAGAATAACAAACACAAAAAAGAACATAAAAGGCAAGTGGAGCTGTCATGTTACTGTGAATAAAATTAGTGGAAATCCGGTAACGCTGTGGACATGTAAACAATATAAAATAACACAAAGTAATGCAGCTTTATAGAAAAGAATTACCAAAAATACATTATGCCTTAATGTAGATACCGTTCTCCGTGGTTATGGCGTTGCAGGCGCGATTCGTAATGCCGCTTCCCCGCGTTCGAAAACACAGCGGCGACCGATTTGGCAGCAGACTGTGTGGGTATGGGAGCCGATTATTCAGAAAGCAATGGCAAACTACTGAACGTAAAAAAAAAAACACTTGCCAAGACATCAACAACGGCAGTAAAATGCTGGTGTTGATTGCAACGTCCCGTAAAGGATATGCAAAAGTAAAACAAAAAAGTTAAACAAAAAAGTAAACCAGAGGTGCTGTCAGGTGCCTTCCCAGCGGCACAACTCTATAGTCCTGTAGGACTAAAAGAGGCCTACTACTATTATAATGTAGCCACTGGAGGGTCTTCTCTGTGATTGTATGTTGTGTTTTGTGTATGTATTTGTTTGCTGATGAAGGCTAGTGGCTGCAGCGTCCTTTGTTTTTCATGTTACTAGGACATTTGTGGAGTAAAGGACGCTAAACCCAGAACCAAACCCAGAATATTTAACTCCGACATTAAATCAGTACTGTTGTATGTAACACACACACACACAAAGAGAATAACTGAAACAATTATTAATAAACTCTGAAACGAGTACATGCGCAGAACACAAGGGGGGAAACTGTGTGACAGAATCGCTAAAGTGGACCAGGAAACGACCCAATCGCTGAATGGGACAATAGTTGTACTAGAAAGTTCTATGGGACGCACACTGTGAAGACTTGTTAATTGTTTTACTAGAAAGTTCTATGGACGCACATTGTGGAAACTTGTTAATAGTTTTACTACAAATTTCTATGGGACGCACATTGTGAAGACTTGTTAATTGTTTCACTAGAACGTTTTATGGGACGCACATTGTGAAGACTTGTTAATTGTTTTACAAGAAAGTTCTATGGGACGCAGACTGTGAAGACTTGTTAATAGTTTTACTAGAAAGTTCTATGGGACGCAGACTGTGAAGACTTGTTAATTGGTTTACTAGAAAGTTCTATGGGACGCAGACTGTGAAGACTTGTTAATAGTTTTACTAGAAAGTTCTATGGGACGCAGACTGTGAAGACTTGTTAATTGTTTTACTAGAAAGTTCTATGGACGCACACTGTGAAGACTTGTTAATAGTTTTACTAGAAAGTTCTATGGGACGCAGACTGTGAAGACTTGTTAATTGTTTTACTAGAAAGTTCTATGGACGCACACTGTGAAGACTTGTTAATAGTTTTACTAGAAAGTTCTATGGGACGCACATTGTGGAAACTTGTTAATAGTTTTCCTACAAATTTCTATGGGACGCACATTGTGAAGACATGTTAATAGTTTTACTAGAAAGTTATATGGGACGCAGACTGTGAAGACCTGTTAATAGTTTTACTAGAAAGTTATATGGGAAGCAGACTGTGAAGACTTGTTGTTTTACTAGAAAGTTATATGGAACGCACACTGTGAAGACTTGTTAATAGTTTTACTAAAAAGTTCTATGCGACGCAGTTTGGGAAGACTTGTTAATAGTTGTACTAGAAAGTTCTATGGGACGAGGGTTGTGAAGACTTGTTAACAATTTTACTAGAAAGTTCTATGGGACGCCCATTGTGAAAACTTGTTGTTTTACTAGAAAGTTCTATGGGACGAGGATTGTGAAGACTTGTTAATAGTTTTATTAGAAAGTTCTATGGGACGAGGATTGTGAAGACTTGTTAATAGTTTTATTAGAAAATTCTATGGGACGAGGATTGTGAAAACTTGTCCGGTTTCAAGATGGCGACGGACGGTCGTGTTGTTTTGTGCTCGTTAACTTTTTCGCGTAAGGGATGGATTTATTCATTTCTTGCGTGTAATTGGTGTGCCAGGATGTAAAACCAGGAGTTTCTACTCAAGATCTGCGCGGGTGCTACGGAGTTCGTGCATCGAGCGAAGCCATCCTTGAGTGAATTTTCAGCAGCGTGTGTGGTTCTCAATCAAAAGTCTGTGTTTACGTTTTTTCAACATGGCGGAACAACGTGTGTTTTCCGAAGGATCAGCAGTCAACACACCGAAGCGGCGGGGTAACCGCGCAGGGAAAAAGAAGCCAGGTAAGCGCGGTGGCTTGAGACGTTTTAGACTCAAGTGTCACCGTCTAGGACTCAGGAACATCCGTATTCTATATTGGAACTGTGCCAGTGTAAAACAACGGGGCTCTATTTTAGAAACCCTAGTTTACAGGAACGACATTGTAGCACTCCAGGAGACGAGACTGGGCGATCAGCTACTCCGAATTGCCGGCTTCAAATGTTTCTATAACAGACGACATCTGGGAACGGCGATTCTCGTTCGCGACAGCATGGTGGCGTCAGAGCTAGACATGTCCAGTTGGAACAGTGACGATATACAAATACAGGCGTTGAGAGTTCATTCCAGTATACCATTCGTATTGGTTAATGTTTATGCCCGCAATGCGAGTGTGGACGCCCAGAAGTGGCAGTGCTTAAGTGGCATATTAGGCCACGAGAGAAATGTTATTTTCTGTGGTGACTTCAACGCTAAAGGCAGATCATGGGGAAACACTTCCTCCAATACACAAGGGGAGGAGCTCGAGACTGCACTGGAAACCATCGACCTGGTTTGTATCAACAGTGGCTGTGTCACCAGGACAGCAAGCCGTCCTGGCGATGAGGACAGTGCTATTGATCTGGCGCTAGTTTCACCTTCACTCACTACAGTGTGTAGATGGGGTGTCCTAGGACACCATGGCAGCGACCACCACCCATGCAGCATATTGGTGGAGAAAGGCAGAACCAGGCAGCACAAGCTAAAGGTAAAGACGTTCCAGTATGACAGTACAGGGCAAGATGTGGTGAGTAAAATAAGACGTGACAAGCGCAGAACGTTTCAGGGCAGGAAGAAAAGGAAAAAAAGCTGGGAGCAGCCACCGTGGTGGAGTTTCGAGGTGGAGAAGGCTTGGGTGGATAAGCGTAGTGCTGTAAGGAGATGGCAAAATGCCAAGAAGAACAGAGCTGGTCATCCTAGTTCCTGCTTGCACTTAGAAAGAGAGATGCACACAAAAGTAAGCTATTTCAAAAAACTGGTCACGGTGGTTAAAAGCGAAAAATGGGCAGAGGTGTGTCAAAGAGTAAGCACAGACAAGTCACTGAAATTGTTCTGGCGACTACATAAAAGCATGAGTGGTGTAGTCAAGAATAAGAGCATTTCTGACTTCCAAGGTGCTGACCTCATCTGGCAGAGGACTGACGAGGACAAGGGCAAAGCCCTCTTTGAACGCTACCTTGAGCAGAGCAACCAGACAGACATGGGAGGCCGGAATCTGGCCAAGGAGGTCACCTCAGACAGATGCAAGGCCCAGGACACTTCGGATGAAGACACAGTGACAGTGAAAGAAATCAAGGCTGTGCTTCGACGATCAAAAAACAGTGCTCCAGGTCCTGATGGCATAAGATACGACGACATAAATAGGTGTACCGACAATGAGCTAGAGAAACTAGCAGACATGTACAACAACAGTATAGGGAGTGCTAGCATCAAGGAGGAATGGTTACACAGCTATCTGATTCCCTTGCCGAAGCCTGACAAAGACCACAAGAAAATTCAGGGATATCGAATTATAACCATGCAGAATACAATAGGCAAGCTGCTGGAGAAGGTAATTGCCAGGAAAATATCAAGCCAACTAGAGAGGCAAGGTGTTTTCCCACCTACCCTGGGTGGGTACCGTCCAAAAAGAGAAACCTGGACCAATGCAGCAGTCTTTGCCCACGATGTCTATGAAGGTTTCCACTCAGGCACTGAAACCGTTGCTGCAGCGATTGATCTTGAGGACGCATACAACAGAGTACCACTGGATTTTTTAATGTTTCAGCTTCTTGAACTAAACGTAAGTCCATTCCTCCTTAGTTGGATCGCTGCAGCTCTCTTCCAACGGAAAGTAGTTTTTAGATGTGGCAGTTGGACTTCGGAACCAACAACAATATATCCTGGCCTACCACAGGGATCACCATTATCTCCGGTACTGTTCAACGCCTACACAGTGAGAATCACCAGTGAGCAGATCACTGGACCTGGCAGGACATTGTCATATGCCGATGATGTTTTAGTGTATCGTCAGGGTAAGGATAGAGAGGAGGTTGCTGTGGAACTACAAACCGAACTCAATCGCATAAGTACTTGGTGTGATGAAGCTGGGGCAATGGTCAACCCAACTAAGGCAACAGTGACCTGGTTCTCGTTGAATAATCATATTGTCAACAATCCAACACCAACTGTAATGCTGTGTTCAGAGACGGTGGAAAGAACGCAGGCAATGAATTACCTGGGGATACGGTTTGATCGAAGCCTTGCTTATAATGTGCACATAGACCAGGTGATAACAAAGGCCAAGCGGGGTTTGGCAGCGATGCGGGTGATGGCGGCAGTAAACTGTGAGCAGCGCCATCTATGTCTTCTGTACGAGGGGCTGGTCATGTCTGTTTTGGAGTATGCAATGGCAATCCTGACTGTCAGCCATAAGCAGATAGAAAGGATGGAAAGGATACAGAATGAAGCTATGCGCATTATTCTTGGATGTACAAGAGATACAGCATGCAGGGCGATGCGCTACCTTCTTGATTTTCCAACCATTGAAGAGAGAATGCAAGTTTGCAGGGCACGTGCCTACCTCAGAATTAACGCAAACACACAGCATCCACTGCATAGTGAAATTAGGAAGGTCAAGGGCAGCAGGTTAAAAAGAGGACGGTCGTGGATGGGTCAAGCCGAGGACATTCTTCAACAGGTGTGTTCACTTGAGGACTTAGAACCTGGCGAGGAGTGGGTGCAAGTGCCAACAGACTTCTGCACATCCTTTTCAGTTTGCATCCAACTAGATAGAAAATGCAGACAAGAAAATCCGGCTGCTGTTGAGGCTGAAGTACAAGCGTTGATTTTCGAGAATTCGCTAGACAGTGACGCGGTCATCTACACAGATGGGTCGGTCGTCCGACATGTGAGAAGCTCATGGGCCTTTACAGCTCGGGCCGGAGGGAGAATTGTGAAGGAGGACTCTGGTGCTTTCACTGAAACCACAAGTAGCCTGACCATGGAAGTCATGGCAGTAAGTAAAGCAATAACATGGCTCGAGACACAGACATTCACTAGGGCTTGTTTCCTTAGCGACTCAATGAACATGATCAAGAGGATAGAGGAGGGGTCGATTCGAAGAGAATGGTTGCTGCCTCTGAAGCGGTCTCGGCTGGCAAAGATTAGTTTCATCTTCGTGCCAGGGCATGCGGGAGTACAAGGAAATGAGCGGGCTGACAAGCTCGCAGGTGAGGCTACTGTTGAGGGCGGACGCGCCATGGACCAGGCTGACATTCTGAATGCTCTACGAGAAGTGAGACTTTTGCAAGAACCAAGTGATGACTGTGAATCTACAACAATGGCCAGACTGCGAGAGCAGCAAATTAAAAGAGGGGTGGCCAAACAAGAACACTACGCAGGAAGCCAAAGAAGATTGATAAACCAACACAGAACTGGCGTCGTTAGCCGCTACACGCTGCGGGATTTGCTGAGGAGGGGATCCGAGCACTTATGGACTGAATGGTCCGATGTGCAACGAGGATGATCTGTCGACTAACTAACTAACTAACTAACTAACTTGTTAATAATTTTACTAGAAAGTTCTATGGGACGCACATTGTGAAAACTTGTTTTACTAGAAAGTTCTATGGGACGAGGATTGTGAAGACCTGTTAATAGTTTTACTAGACAGTTCTATGGGACGCACATTGTGAAGAGTTGTTAATCGTTGTACTAGAAAGGTCTATCTCTGGAACCCACACGGCAAAAGAAAAATAGGGGATCTAAAAAAACCCACAGCAGGTCCGCATGGCCGAATGGATAAGAATGAGTGATCTCAAACATAATAAATTCAGTCCATAACTACTATAAAATAGTGTGTGTGGACTACGCTTGAGTTCAAAGCGAGCGAGAGCCAAAAAAAATAAATGGCGGAGATTAATATTTGACGGGAACGAGAAGAAGAAAAACAAAAATATAAATCCAACAACAATTCAATATTGAAAAGATATTTGGTGATTAGGATGAACAGAAATGAGGACTATTAAATATTCTTGACACGTTAAAAACATATCTGTCTAGAGAAGATAATCTCCCATGCCGAGAAGGCGGAGAAGTAGTCCATGACGGGGTCAGGGTGTGATATATAATTTACAGTTGGCATTCTCCGGGGCAGGGCACCTGGCTTATGATAGAGAGAAGTCTGAAAAGACTCTTACACACACGACAAGTCACTGGTTGGCGTGATGAGTATGGGAAGGACATGGGTGAAGCTGCAGAAGACGGCAAAGGAAATGAGGGTTTGGCGTCAGGCGGTGAGGCCTATGTTCCGTGAGAGGGTACAAGACAGAAATGGAGGGTTGTACAGTACATACTGTGTCGGTATTCGTTATACAGTTGGTAATGTGACCGTATTAATTTAATAGCCCTGGCCATGCGGTTGTACGGGAGAATGAACGGGCTGATAGGCTAGCAGGGAATGCACCTCTTGGTGGTATCTTGCCTATGGACAAGGGGGAGGTGGTCGTGCGCTTATGGGACCAGGTGGAGAAGGCGGAGGAACAGATTGAGAACCTATATGTGGAAAGAGTGAGATTGCGGGGGATCGGCATGGGTTCTGGAAGAATCTCAAAACTGAGAGTTAAGACCAGGAGAACATTTAATCAGATAGCGGTGGGAACGATTAGTAGTATGACTCTTCGCTGGCTGTTGAACGAGGGAACTGAGCACGTATGGGAATGTCCTGAGTGCAGTGATGTCGGTTCTTGACTCAACTCAACTCAACTCAATTTAATATTAAAGCAATGGCAAACTACTGAGCGTAATCTTGCCAAGAGATCAACATACAGCTGAAAGATGCTGGTGTTGACAGCTAAGTCCTGTAAAAAGGATATGCTTAAAAAAAAAAAATGTCTGTATTCATTATACAACTTCTCATGTGACCGTATTGATTTTGCAGTACTTAAGTTATACATTACGTAATATGACAGTAACAGTTTTACAGTGTGTAGTGTGACTATTAATTTTACAGTAATATATCTGTATTCGTTATACAGTATGTAATATTAGCGTATTATTTTTTTTAAAGTGTACAAAATATGTCTGTATTCGTTGTACAGTTTGTAATGTGACCGTATTAATTTTAGAGTACGTAATATGTCGACTCCTGGCCTAGGTGTTAACGCCTTTCTTCGTAATCCCGTATATTCTCATGAGTAACGTAACCTGCGCGAGAATCGGCAACGGTTCTCGCCGCGTTGGTAACTTACGGGGTACGTGAGCCGGTCGCTCAGAAAGCAATGGCAAACTACTGAGCGCAATCTTGCCTAGTACATCAACAGCAGCTGAAAAATGCTGATGTTGACTGCAACGTCCTGTATGGAGGGGTGAAACTGCTTCAGGCTGAGCGGGTACCTGTTCGAATCCCAGTGCAGAAATTGGTATTTTTACAAGAACTCTTGGTGGTTAAGAAGAAAGAAGACATAGCAGCAGGGATAGTAGCAGTCGTAGAAGTAGTAGTATCAGCAGTAGTAGTAGTAGTTTGACAATACGTACAGGAATCGGCAGCGAATGATATTTCTGCAAATGTGTGCATAACATATGATACTCCTGCGAAAGATTTGATTATGATGACTTACATTGGACCTCACAGAGTTTTATAGCGAAGGTTTGGACATGCTGGCTTACATCGGACCTCACAGAGTTTTATAGCGAACTAGCTGACCCGCCCCGGCTTCGTCTAGCCCCTGGTGGGGAGCGTCTCATTTAATTCATATTCGGCCCCTGCCCCCGTTCCCGTTCCCAAAAAAAGACGACCCGGCCCGGCTTCGCACAGCCCCTGGCGGGGAGCATCTCATTTAATTCATATTCGGCCCCTGCTCCCGTTCCCGTTCCCAAAAAAGACGACCCGCCCCGGCTTCGCCCAGCCCCTGGCGGGGAGCGTCTCATTTAATTCATATTCGGCCCCTGCTCCCGTTCCCGTTCCCAAAAAAGACGACCCGGCCCGGCTTCGCCCAGTCCCTGGTGGGGAGCATCTAATTTAATTCATATTAGTAGTCATATAAGCTCCCGTTCCCGTTCCCGGAAATATGGCGAACAGATTGGAAGAGAACAATCTTCATCCCAATAACTAAATAGGGCAATCTGAAACTCAATCAATCAATCATGTGCCATGCCGGAAAGCGTGGGCGGTCATGACTCGCCATTTCACTCGATCACCAGAGTCGTGGATCAGCTCAGTGTTCCTGTCTCGTCCATGCCATGTGGCCAAGCCATCCAGATATTTTCCTCTCGGTCTTCCTCTTGGTCTGTTCCCTTCGATCTTGCCAGCTGTCACTAAGTTCTCCAGTCCATTTCTTCTCATAACATGTCCAAAAAATTTTGACTGTCTACGTCTAATTTCTCTGAAACTACTGAACGTAAACTTACCAAGATATCACGAAAACCCAATAAATGCTGGGATGACTGTATAGATGTCGAAGAGAAATAAAAAGATGAGTTAGAAAATTTTCACGTATTTAAAATAGGTGTATTATTTTTATGAAAACTTTAAAAATGCCTTAAAGATTTTATCATTATATATTATAACGTATATGCCTGTAAATAACTGTAGACAAACATTTTATAAAGCTTTGATAACAATGCAACAATTATATATAAAATATATAGCAATGCTACTAAAGTTATGTCCCTTGATATAACTTTTCTTAAGTTAAGTCCCCTCGCTATATATAAATTATAATGTAATAACAAAATTTAATTTTATTACGTAAATAGCTGTTTGTAAACTAACAAACTATGACAGTTGGCTGCACGGGAATGATAAGAACACGTGTAGAAAAGTTCATCTCAATCGGATGGACCGTTCGCGAACGCATCAATAACATATGGACAGACAGACATTGCATTTTATATATATATAGATGTATGGACATGCTGGCTTACATCGGACCTCACAGAGTTGTATAGCGAATGTTTGGATATGCTGGCTTATATCGGACCTAACAGAGTTTTATAGCAAATGTTTGGATATGCTGGCTTACATCGGACCTCACAGAGTTTTATAGCGAATGTTTGGATATGCTGGCTTACATCGGACCTAAAAGAGTTTTATAGCGAATGTTTGGATATGCTGGCTTACATCGGACCTCACAGAGTTTTACAGTATTAGCCCCATTAACCTCGGCATGAATCACACACCTACTGTAAAGTCTAGACTAAACAAGCCCGCATAACAACAACCAACACATGCATGTACGGGCGCACACTACAAACAACGAAACACCGACTGTGATATACAGACACCTCGTGGCTGTTGTCGCAACAAAATGATGATGACTGGCAACATCAAACAGAACAACCAATCATCGTTGACTGCACGTGTCATAACATGATCCTCCGAGGCCACCATGATTGGCTGTTGTGGCTACGACACTGACCTCTGCTCCAGCCGCATCTAATGGTAAGTAACAAAGACAACCAGTTTCATAAATGCCCATGTGCTGTAACATAAGTCGTGGCCTACTTTCACATAGTTCAGAAATCAATGGCAAACCACTGAACTATAATTGCATAGTAGTACATCATCATCAGCATCAGCATCATCATCATCATCATCATCATCATCATCATCACCACCACCACCACCACCACCACCATCATCATCATGTGCCATACCGATATGCGTGGAAGGTCATGTTTCGCCATCTTTCACGATCACCAGAGTAGTGAATCAGCAATGTGTTCTTGTTTCGACCATGCCATGTGGCCTAGCCATCCAGCTACTTCTCTGCCTCTCCCTTGCTATTTTCCCCTCACTCTTGCCAGTTGTCACCAAGTTCTCCAATTAATTTATTCTCATAACGTGGCCAAAAAATTTTGACAGTCTACGTGTAATTTCTGTAATTACCTTACGGTTTCCATCTGCTTCTTGTAGGACTTGCTCGTTGGGTCTATCTGTCTGTCCATGGTATTCTTCGCATTTTTCTCAGAAACCACAATTCTACTGCCATTAGATGTCTCCCCCCTCCCCCTCCCCCCCCACCCAGCTTCTCTGTTCAGTTGTCCTAGCTTCACATTCCATACAAAAGCACAGGTTTTATGTAGCATCTTAACAATGTTTTTCTCGTTGCAAATGACATCTTTTTATTGGTCAGTATGTTTTCCATCATGCAAAAGGCTACCTTCTAAATCGCGATTCTTTTTCTAATCTCTTCAAGGCATCTCCCATCAGATGTCATGACTGTTCCCAGACAGTTGTACCGATTCACCTGTTTAAGAATATTCTCAAGTACCCGTATATTAGTCAATCACAAACAGTCAATAACAACTATACATAAATATATTATATTTTTTTGCAACCATCTGTAAAGGATACGCAACTAACTTTGTAACTGTCACATAAGCCCACACAATATAACATGTGTTTATCTGAGTTCATATGTGCCCACACACTGTTATATAGTATGCTCTATTTTCCCATTTAAAAAGTTAGTTGCATATCCTTCATAAGATCCTTCAGTCAACCCCAGCATTTTTGGCTGTTTCTTAGCACGCTAGCCACTTAGCTAACGCAGCTCTTTCATATGCACCAACTTAATCTAACGTGTGTTGTACTGTAACCTCTCTCTCTCTCTCTCTCTCTCTCTCTCTCTCTCTCTCTCTCTCTCTCTCTCTCTCTCTCTCTCTCTCTCTCTCACACACACACACACAATGGCGTGTGTTGTACTCTGATTTCATACAAGCGAGATGCAGACAGTCCCACAGCCAAGACCGCCATATGGGTGTCAAGTGTTATGCTTCCACAAATTATCGACCACAACATATCAGGATTGACGACAAGAACCCCCCTCGTCGCCTTCCCTTCCCAGACAACCCCCATAAAATTCGGAACATTGCGTGGTACTCAATTTCCGGAGACTGGGTCGATCCCAGAGCTATCAGGTCGGACACAACAACGCTGCCTATGGCTGGGGTTTGAACCCGGGTCACTGTCTTGGCAGGCGAGTGCTCTAACCACTGTGCCGCCGTGAAAAGATGTTTTATTTTAATTTCGCACAGACTGACGTTATTTCCCAACATGCTTGCCAAGACAGCGGCTTTAATGCCTACTCTTTGCGATTTGCAACTCCCATGGAATTGTCGCCGTGACCGTTTGCACTCGTGACCTCTTCTCTTTCGTTCTGATCCGAGAATGCAAGGCGTTCCGTTTCACGACCCAAGAAATCAGACGGAGCGTGATATCATAACAAATCTCAGGTATTTGTAAAAAGTCCAAACTCAACGCTAGGATTCGAACCCGGCAGCTTCTGAGCCAGAGACGGACACCAGGAACTGATATCCAGGCCGCCGCCACCACCAGGCGTAGTTCAAGACTGCCGTGTCTATAGCATCGCCGCTCCCAGGACTTCCTCGTTGCTGTGAAAGTGCGTTTATCGAGGCTTTCACGAGTTCTGAGGAGGGCAGATAAACTGGGGTCGCTGTGACAGTTACAGCAAGAGAAGGTGCTAGACAGTTCCCAGGGGGCGAGGTTATTAAACTAGGCCCGAAGATTGTTCATAAACGATTGAGGCAGCTTAAAGGTTCCCGTAGGATAGCCCGTGCGTGCGAGTGTGTGTGTGGGTGTGTGCGCGCGCGAATAGCGAAAGAGAAAAAGTAGGACGATTCTCGTGTGGGTGCGTAAAGTGTGAGAGAAAGGTGAACTGTCCGATTCTCGCGCGCGTGTGTGTGTGTGTGTGTGTGTGAGAGAGAGAGAGAGACAGAGAGAGAGAGAGAGAGAGAGAGAGAGAGAGAGAGAGAGAGAGAGAGAGAGAGAGAGAGAGCATGGATAGCATAAGAGAAAGGGGAGTACGATTCTCGTGTGAGCGCGTAGAGTGGAATAGAAAGATAAACTGTTCAATTATCGTGTGTGTGTGTGTGTGTATGTGTGTGCGCGCGCACGCGAGTGCGGAATCGAACTCAAGACTGCGATGTCAGCAGGCCAGACAGAGTGTAACCACTAGGTCACCGAACCACCCAATTTATGGTAATGAAGGTCAAGAAATAGGGCATCAGCCAACCGCCCTCCAGCAAACACTGCACGGAGGCACCATCAACCCCACGCTATTACATGTTTTGAAGAGTTATTACGTGGGAACCAAGTGTGTACGAGAGGAGTAAAAAAAAAAAGGGGGGGGGGGGGCAGTAGCAGAAAAAGAAGGAAGATGATGGGGGGGGGGGAACAATGAGGAGGGGAAACAATGAGGAGTAGGCAGATGAAGAGGAGAAGAAATAGGATGAAGAGGTGGAGGAGAAGAAGAGGAGAGAAAAGAGAAGAAGAGGAGAGAAAAGAGAAGAAGAGGAGGGGAAAGACAAGAAGAGTAGGCAAAAGAGAAGAGGAAGAAGAAAAAGGAGAAAGAGCAGGAGGAGATAGAAGAAGAAGAAGAAGAAGAAGAGAAGAAGAAGAAGAAGAAGAAGAAGAAGAGAAGAAGAAGAAGAAAAGAAGAACAACAACAACAACAACAACAACAACAACAACAACAACAACAACAACAACACGTCACAAGTCGTAAATCTGATAACTAGCGTCTCCCTGTGTTCGAGAAAGAAACATCGAGTCACCTAACCTCATTATAACATAATCTAGAATATGTGACCTGTATTTCCCATTCCCTTATAGAATCACCTCTTTAAAGAAATACACCAAGGCCCAAACAGGCCGACCTCGCGTGGCCGTACGTTTACGCCGTTCCCCGCTTTGACAAATGAATTCCCGCGGAATGAGCGACATAAGTCCCTCAACATAAAAGCTGTCATCAAGTAGAAATACTGGGCCTGACAACAGTACACAGACCTGTCCCGCGGAAACGCCCTTAATTAGAAATTAAATAACACGAAATAATGAAAACACGAAGCCAGCAAAAGCAAATTAAATATTACATTGAGAACACTTCCAATGGAGCAATTCCAAGAGACTACATAGTTAGTTGCATGTTTTTTTACAGGACGTGGAGATCAACCTCAGCATTTATTGGCTAATAGTCATTTACGAGGCAGTTTTACGTTTAGTGGTTGGTAATTACTTTCTAAACAGACGGCGCTCATACCATATAAATCAATGCAAAGTGATCAGCTTCCAAATGGCCCGCGGTTAACTTGTAACCCTCGAGTCGGTAAGCTTGGGAATTATGACACTGCGTTCACTAACCCTTCAGCCTCACATACCGATAACAGACTAAAAAATATATATTAACTCTTCTATTCCAGGTACTTCAAAATGTAAGATCTTTAGAGTAGGTCAGCAACTGTCTGGGGCAAACAGTTGTTAGAATTATTCGGTTGGCTAACTTGTAACCCTCGCGTCGGTAAGCTTGGGAATTTTGACACTGCGTTCACTAACCCTTCAGCCTCACATACCGACAACAGACTAAAAATATATATTAACTCTTTTATTCCAAGTACTTCAAAATGTAAGAACTTTAGAGTAGGACAGCAAATGTCTGAGACAAACAGTTGTTAGAATGATTCGGTTATTGGTTCCTTATGCTACCAATGTCAAACCCGGTGAATTGAAGTCGACCCTCTTGCCTTTTTTAACCCTTATTTATTCACTGAGGGAATAAACTGTTTTGGACATAAATCGCGTTTAAAAGAGAATATCAAAGAACGATAATTGAGAAAAGGGAGATAATTCCTAGTTTTGTTACATTGAGCAACGGTTAAGAACTGGCCAGAGACTGAAGTAATGTTACAAGGTAAGGATAAGGAATTACAGGGGTAAGATAAGATCGCGAGAAGCCACACACAATCCGCGACTCTGTGGCAAACATCAAAGACAGACTATCAGCTCTCTGTACAGAATGGGCGGGGGTTCTTATGTGTTGCGAATAAAACCAGGCGATGGGACCACCAGAACTGTGGCAGTCTGAACTCTGACCTTCTTGCGATCACTGACAACAAGCGGCATCGTCTGGGTGTGCCATCTCCGCATTAAAGGTAGGATAAACTGAAATTAGGTCAGCGTAGCAGAGAGGTTAAAGCATTAAACTTTCTCTTCTGACAACAGCGTAGTTGTATCGTTGTAATACCTGTCAGTTGATTTAAATGTGGACTGCTCGTTCAGAAAGCAATGAAAATCTACTGAACGGAAAATTGCCTAAAAACTTACAAACAAACAATTCGAGCTGGGGTAGACTGCAACATCCTGCAAAGGACATGCACTAATTTAGTAAGATGCGGCATTTAACATGGGGAACCCTTTACTTTCAGCCAGAAACCCAGTGCGCAACCGTTCATCCACAGCCGCCGTCAGCCTCCTAAATCTCAGAGCTTAATTATTATCTGTCCACACCCCTGCAGGCTCACAGCTACGGCAGACATTGATCGCCAGACAACAGACACCGAACCGTATCCGCCGGGCCGACAGCCCTTCCCAAATAACCCACCCAGAAGAGCAACTACAATGGGCAACTGCCGGACAAAAGGGCCGCGACTTGATGACAGGGCTTGTCAAATGACGCACTCGTTGTCACGCTCGGATCAATACATCCACAGTGGAGCTTCCAGCCAATCACAGCTGCGGCAGTTCAGAGAGGCAAATCTTATTCCGATCTTACTGTCGAGTGGTAGCACGGGTCTGGAATTCTGAGGGGCCGCTTCACAATCTGCATGTCAGATCACGTTTTTTTTTTGGAAAGGGGGGGGGGGGGGGGGGGGGGGGGTGACATGTTAATTTCCAGTTTGGCTGAAGGTAGTTTCATGGCAATGCTGCCCTTGGGGGTGCTAGTGGAGTCGGTCAAGGACCCGTTTACACGCTTGGCGGTGCATTGGACATATGGTGTTAGACCCATGTTTTTTTTTTTTAATAGATCAATCCTAGGTGGGTGATGTGGTTAGTATCACGTCGGTTGCCTCTACTTCTCAAGACATTTGGGAGCCCCGAACAACAAATACAATTTACCCACAAGCAGTTTCCTGCTATGGGTCTGTAATGTAATAGGGTCATAATATTTGTAGACCTGAATGCACGGAGGAATAGGAGGCCAATCTTTCCCCCACTTAGCAGGCGACGAATCACGGAGAGACTAGAGGATCTGGTCGACACTCAAAACTCCAAGGAAAGGCCGGATGGACAAATAATAAGACTGCTACTGGTACCATTAGTATCGTGACTCTTCATTGACTGTTGCAGATGAGAACGGAGCACGTATGGGAATGTTCCGAGTGCTGTGATGTTGGTTCTTGACTCTACTAAACTCAACTGTTAAGTGTTATATCCAATCTAAACTTTTGTATGCACATGAATCATGGACAATAAGCAAACAAGCTGAGAAGGACGGATAGAAAAACGAATGAGACAGCCCTACACGAAACAAATGAAAGGAACGAACGAACTTTATTTTGAAAGGGTTAAGAGAAGTCAATATCTGGGTGGCTTGGCCACATAGCATGGTCGAGATAAGAACACGGCGGTGATCCTCGACACTGGCCATCCTGTGAGATGGCGAAACATGACCACCTACTCTCATCGGCACGGCACATGATAATGATGAATGTGACAGGCAGGCCCGTCTGACATTCTGCCCTTTTAATCTCTCTGCTCTCATACATTATTCCATTTAAACAGCACTTAATGCAGCTAAGCTTAGACAAAAAACAGCACAATATGCCAAAAGCTGTGAACTGATTAGAGAAATTAGATGTGAACAGTATAGAGTTTCAGGACAGGTTTTAAACTTTAAAACTTTGTCACAACTGGCAAGCTTGAATGGGTGAAAAGCCAGAGGAAAGCAAAGAGATAAATGCCTGAATGGCCTGGCCACACGACATAATCGAGACAGGAACACACACCTAATCTAAGAAGACGGTGATCATATAAGACAGCGAATTATGACGGCTCATCGGTTATCAATCTCTAATCATTAGTATAAGGTCTCGCTTAACCTCAATCATTTGATAGGTTCTTGCTTATCCCTAATCATTTGATAAGTTATAGCTTACCCCTATTCATTTGATAAGTTATCGCTTACCCCTTATCACCAGATCAGTTCTTGCTTATCCCCAATCATTAGATAAGCAGGCATGTCCGTGGGACATATTTTTCTGTCCCATCCCATTCCCATGGTAATTTATGCCTGTCCCATCCCATCACATCCCTCTGAACCTTTCCCATAGGAATAACATTCCCATGGCCAAGCCTGGAGATAAGTCGCTGGTTATTTCCTATCATTACAAAAAGACACCACCCCCCCCCCCCCCCCCCCCCCCCCCCGTCCTACACCGCAAGGTACTATAAGCAGTAAATGACAATGACAAATTTCCTATAATAACAAAGCAGCCGCGGTAGGTCAGTGGCTACAAGCTCGCCTGCCCGCCCAGCGTTCAAATTCATATTGCGGAGGATGTTTAAAATAGACATGGGCTCCCAAATGGATACAGTCTAAAACGTGTACTAAAAATGTCTTGGGAAATAAAGGCGGCCAACGCTGATACTAACCACATCACTCGCCCAGTGTCGGTGATCTACAAAACTGGGCCTAGCCCCGTATACCTAGTGCAGCAGTGCGCCTAAAGGTGCGCAAAAGGATCCTTTCTGACTTGACTGCTACAGTGGCGAAGGATAATATATCGCTAAATGTGACCTCCCATTTGTACAGAAGGACGATACATCGCGAGACTAGGGTTGTAGTGTTATTTGTTTTGTTTCGTGGCACCTTCTGCAATTTCAGTGCTCAGTGAACGGAAATGTACATTATAATACTTGTTCATCATCTGATTGTGTACCATGTTTGGTCCAAATATACTTTTTTGGGGCACTGAATCGGTAAAAAAATAAAATAAAAATCAATGAAGCCATGTCCTCCCACGGACACAGCAAACCGGCACGTCTGTTCGCACTCTGCAGTGCCCCAAGCAACCGCAGCGGGAATATTATGTATCCGGGCCATGAAACAGCAGGGGCGATAACTCCAAATATCAAGGGAAGCTCCTCTCCAGGCGAACAGCTCCTTCGTCTTCATTAGCGGGCCAGGCCGGACAGCTCGGAGACCGGACCTTTCTCGGGTTGCCGGCACCGGTGCCAGAAATTAGCAGTTTAAATAGCCTCCTTTCTCTCAGTCGAGAGAATATGGTAATCATCTATAGAGATCTGCAGGTTCCGAGGTGGCTGTAAGCATCTGATTTGTGCAATCGATTTGTACGATGACCTGGTTACCGCGTTCCTGTTTTTACTGATAGTAGCGCGGAAGAAATGACAATGACGATGATAGTGATAGCAGCAGCAGCAAAAACCACAAGAGCACCATTGATAATTATAATAAGGCTAATAAAAATAATAACTGTTGCTGTTTCATCATCTTCTTATTCCACAACCACCCCCCCCCCCCTTTTTTCCGCCTTTTTCTCCTTCTGTTGATGCTGCTGCTATTACTACCACTACTACTACTGCAGCTGCGCCTTCTCCTCCTCCTCCTCCTCCTACTACTACTACTACTGCTGCTACTACTACTACTACTACTACTACTACTACTACTACTACTACTACTACTACTACTACTACTACTACTACTACTACTGCGATGACGACGACTACCTACGGCTGCCACTACTACTACTACTCATAATACCCCCTTTACTAATTCCTAACCAAGGAATGAACCCCCCTGCGAGCAGGGATCCTCCAGCCGCACAACCTGACCCTCCTTTGGAAGTGTTCTTGTCTCCTCCACCAGCTGTAGTAGTCTCCGCTCACCGAGTTCTACGATTCTGCCAGCTATATAAATGACATACTTTGTTATTCAACGCCTTTAGCATGATCTTGATGCCTACATCTGTCAGATAAGCGAGGTATATTCGACGTGGTCCTGTTCTTAATTTGCCGGTACGCTGATGACGAGCTAGTGGGGTCGTTCCCTACACGCGCCAGTTTGGACGTCAACGTTGAAAATTCGTTCAGAAATAAATGGCAAACTAAAGAACGTAAAACTGCCCACAAGATCAACCTAAGTTTGGGGTTGATGATAACACAGTCAAGCAAAGGACACACATTTCAAATATACACAGGAGAGAAAGAGACAAAGACTAGAGAGAAAGAGACAAAGACAGGAGAGAAAGAGACAAAGACAGGAGAGAAAGAGACAAAGACAGGAAAGAAAGAGACAAAGACAACAGAATGTGTCTTCACAACATAAACCGCATCCTTCCCTTACCCTTAAAAAAATCACAAACACAGGTATTAGAGTACCTGAGGCGGTGTATGAATTTTATCAAACAATCCGCGCCAAGGATTAATGGTCCCAAAACGTATGGGCAGTAGTAATAAGACAATAACAGATAGTGCTGTCGGCGATGTCGTGTTGGGAGTAATTGATGGTGGTGCCTCCGGTGGTTTGACTGATATTGCCCCTGCACCTGTTCCCGGACGCACTCGACGGGAACCAGGCCTGCTCACTCTCATCCAATCGGTGGGAGGGAGGGTTACAGTTTGCCGCTTGTCGTGGAGGACAACAATGACAGTGCTGATGGCGAAACAACGATGGCTTGGGAAAGGCTACTCAAGGTGGAACATTATATACAACTGTAAGAAAAAGTAGAACATTATATACAACTATAAGAAAAGTAGAACATTATATACGCTATAAGAAAGGTAGAACATTATATACAACTATAAGAAAAAGTGACAGTGTTCTTTTGCCACATAACGAAAAGACAAGCCACCGGAGAACATCGCGACGCTGGGTGGTCTCATGACGATGGCATGGAGGCATGTCATCAACAGAAATGGCCCTGTACACCAAGGGCCGAGATCTGTGGACAGACATTAAAGACTAAGCACTTTGACAGATACACGATGACGATGATGTTCGAACGACTGCTGGTTGAAGACACAGTAACAAATGAAGCAACCAGATCAGTATGGCCGAATGGATAAGAGCGGTCACTCTTAAACTTCCGGTTTGCTGATGCCTATGTAGCGGGTTCAAACGAATACACCTGTCAGATGGATTAAAATTAAAAACAGCAACAACACCCTCCCCCACCCCGACAAACAACAACAAGAACAAAAACAACAACCCCTAGTACCTCGTCCTGAGTCTTTACCGCTATCTTACATCCCAAAAGAAGTGGAGGTCTCCGCGGGGCAAAAGTAATCAAGCTGCCAGCCTCGCACTTCTATGGTGTATATTCTTTTCTCATTCGTCATTCGCTTCATAAGTGATAATTTTGTTTTCGGACACCTTAAGAGGTTGTCGCTGGAGCTACCTACGATGTTCCTGAACTGTGCCACGCATTCGCCAGGTCGCGTTACGGTAAAAAAAAAAAAAAAAAGACCGAACCCTTTGGGATAAGCCAGGGGCAATGAAGTCGGACCTCTTGCCGTTAAACCCTGTACCAGAATCCTGACATCTAAAGTAATATATTTCTCCCGCGTGGCCCTGCAGAAAGACACCAGGGACCAGAGTGACAGGGCACGCACGCAACTCACAAGCGGACTTGATAGACATAGCCACAGTCCAACTTTCTGACTGACTGAGTCAGGGAACTCACTAATTTGAAAAGACGCGGTCCTTTCAGAGACCATTAGCACAGGAAGTGAAGCTGTGCTGCACAGAGACCCGGATTCTGTCTGCTTCACGCTGACAGTGCGGATGTGTACCCAAGTTTCTGAGGTGATCAAAACCTTTTGGATACACGCAAGGCAGGTATCCTTGAATCTTACATAATGGAAGGACATTGTTTGAGGGTCGATGTTTCCATGTTTGGTTTATGCAGAGCATACGACTAGACATGCAGAGAAATGTCAACGGGACTCAACATTGCTAAAAAAAATTGACTAGACAACAAGTTAACTTCAAGTAATAAGAATTTGGAGGGTCATGATCACCTATGTCTGCTCTACAGTAGGAATCTGTGAATAATAATAATAATAATAATAATAATAATAATAATAATAATAATAATAATAATAATAATAATAATAATAAGAAGAAGAAGAAGAAGAAGAAGAGGAAGAAGAGGAAGAAGAGGAAGAAGAAGAAGAAGTAGTTTCAAATAATTTTTTTTTAAATTTACAAAAAATATCCATAGAAGATTCATATAGTGTGTGGTTCTGATAAACACTGATTTGCATTCTCGCCAGCGCAGCGGAGTTCGTGTACAGTGTGTAAGTGCTTCTGGTGTGATCTACGAGAGGAGGGTGAAGCACGTAGAGCGGTCCAAGTCTGCAACAAAGGCCAGCCTTCAAAACCAGACTGAAGATGTCAAGGAATCGCAGTTACAAAAACCAACATCTTTATTTCCCCAGTGTGGACCCGCCGTAGTTGGTTGGTTGTTAGGTAGTTAGTCAGTCAGTCAATCAATCAATCAATTAGTTAGGTAGTTCGTTAGTCAATCAGTTAGTTAGTTAGTCAGTCAGTCAATCAATTAGTTAGTTAGGTAGTTCGTTAGTCAGTCAGTCGGTCAGCCATTCAGTCAGTCAGTTAGTTAGTCAGTCAGTTAATCAGTCAATCAAATAGTTAGGTAGTTCGTTAGTCAGTCAGTTAGTTAGTTAGTCAGTCAATCAATTAGTTAGGTAGTTCGTTAATCAGTCAGTCAATTAATTAGTCAGTCAGTCGATCAGCCAGTCAGTTAGTCGGTCAGCCAGTTAGTCAATCAGTTAGTTAGGTAGTTCGTTAGCCAGTCTTTTAGTCTGTGAGTTAGTAGATAATTAGTTAAAATATCATGCTCGTTGCACATCGAACTATTAGCCCGTAAGTGCTCAGATGCCCTCCTCAATATTTCCATCAGCATGTAGTGACTGACGACAACAGTTCTGAGTGTTTTAACTGTCATCCTTTGGCTTCCCACACGAGGCTGTTGGCTAGCTCGACCCGGCCTCACTCTATTTAGTCAGTCAGTAAGTTATTTATTCAGTCAGTCAGTTATTTAGTCAGTCAGTCAGTTAGTTAGTTATGTTAAGTTAGTTAGTTATTTATTCAGTCAGTTATTTAGTCAGCCAGTTAGTTGGTTAATTTAGTCAATTTCTTATTTTTTTTTTTTTTTTAGCATATCCTTGACTGGACTTAGCTGTCAACACCAGCAACTTTCAGCTGTATGTTGATCTCTTGGCAAGATTACGCTCAGTAGTTTGCCACTGCTTTCTGAGCGGCCGGCTCAGTATCCCGCAAGTCACGAGCGGGGGTCGAACCGCCTCTGCTCTCGCTCCGCTACGAGACTCTGCGTGATAAACGGGATTACAGAGAGAAAGTGTTGTAACCCCACAGCCAGAGAGACCGGCAATTTTCTTAGTTAGTTAAGTTAATTAGTTAAGTTAATTACTTATACTTAGTTAACCCGGGAAGATTAACCCGGTCAACAAACACCCACAGAAGTCGGATGTGTCGGTCTAACGGCGCAAGAATGCAGCTCTGCTTAAAAACAGGCACAACGCAATCACGTCCGAAAATACTCTCCGGATGAACGCAGAAAAAGACGAATTACTTAGTTAGTCAGTTAGTTAGTTTAGTAAAGTTCATTACTTAGGTAGACAGTTAAGTTAGTCAAAAGATCATCCTCACTGCACATCGAACTATTAGCTCCGCTTTGGTTTCCCGCATGCGCTCAAATCTAGCCTGACCTGGCCCCACCCTAAACTGCGTAAACACCAACATATTAATTCCATTGCAACACCAACATATTAATTCTATTGCAAACCAACAAAAAACCAAGGTATTCGAAAGCGAAGCAAACTCTCCAGCGCCCATTAACAAAGTTAAGAGGCTAAAAAATGTAAAACAAATTTCCCTCACAGCATCATCAATCATGCCACAACTTTACAAGAGGATGTTCTGAGCGGGGGGAGCAGGGGTAATATACAGGATAATGGACAAAGTAAGAGCCAGGAAAGAAAGAGCCAGGAGTAGGCAGATTCATTAGCATTCACCGCCATAATCCCAACATTGTATGGGTGCCGCGAAGTATGACAGAACTAGCGATAATTTAGTTTTGCGACTTCGCGGGGATTAGCAGCATACCTGGCCATCGTCCCCGCTTACGTAATAAGCCAAGATGGCGGCTGGAGGGGACAGGAGAGAATAAAGGCAACGAAGTTGAAGAATTAGCTCTGTAATGACAAATTTATGTAAAATAATGCTACGCTCGTTAATTACTGTAAAGGCCATTTCCATAATGAATGTCATTAGAATGATATAGTTAATGATATACCATCGTCACATGCTGATAATATAAATAATAGACCTACGACCTCGTTTACAATGTGCCCCGAATGGAGAACCAAGTCCTTTTACTGTGTTGTACCACCACCACCACCACCACCCCCCACCACCAGCATCGCCGCCGCCACTACTACCACCACTACCACCACCTCCTCATCCTACTACTACTACTGCAGCAGCTACTACTACTACTACTGCCGCAGCTGCTGCTACTACAACAATTACTACACTTATTATTATTGATATTATTTCCTAATAGAGGCACAGAAGCACGTGGAAAGTGCGATATCACGACGAAACTAGAATAAATCTGATAACAACAATACATAAACTGGTATACCGCATCATGGCACAAATCAATCACGCCAACAGACTTAAAACCACACCAACGCCTAAGTGCGGAGCAGCAGCGTTGTCTTCCCGCCTGCCGACGTCAATGCTCATAAATCAGCCTAACATGTCCACTTAGGTTCAACTGTCACCATCTCGCAGTGTCATGCCCGTTCCGCTTGTCAGCTGCACGGCTGACCTAGAATCGACCAGGCCTGGCGGGATGTTTTCAGCAACATATACTACCTATTACCTCCCTATTTCAGCCAGGTAGAGAGGAAATGACACCTATTAACTCTTTGTCTCCCAACGCTGACGTTTGTAGCAAAAGAGTAGCGAAAGCGATTTGTAATCCTGCATGCCCCGTTTAAATTCAGCTGCAGGCGACCTGGGTGCAGACCGCCTTGTGTTGATTTTCAACAATAGTATGAGCGTCGGTCGTTTACAAAGCAATGACAAATTAATGAACATTAAGTTGCCTAGTAAATCACAGTAAAAATGATGGGCGTTGCCTGCGACGTCATGCAATTAGCTTAACTTCCAGACAGACCTTGTTAATTTTTTTATATGTGATACAGGCGACCTCGAAAGGCCTGTGTGGTGTTGCCCAAAGATGGATCCTTCCAGGAGAAGGAAGCTAGCGGGACAGCGTGAGGGTCTTCCAATGTCCTACTTGATGATAACAAGTGTTGGGATCAGACGAATTCTTCTCATCTCCCCGAGGTTTACAGTTTCCTTTGTGATGAAGCTCGCAGAAGGCCTTGCATCTTGCACATTTCGAGACAGAACGGGAATCACAGCAAATCTCCACGGTGATGGTAAGCAGTCAGCCCCCGCCTTGCAGTCAGGCTCGGAGGCCTCAGGTGTACGATCGAAATGAGCGCAATGTTTATCAGCACAATAAATTAAGCCATCAGCACTTTCCACACTTTTTTACGTTATTAAAGAATAGCTATTTATCACATTTTAAACACATTATATCAGTCACAATCTGGAACATAAAATCCGGACATATTCTCCTGAAATCGCTGGCAGTGATGTTTACAGCTCCAACTTGGACCATCTCTGGGTTGGCCAACTCGCAGGAATGCCCTCGCACCATCTCCCACAAAGAGTCGCATTGTAGAAATATAACAGATACAGAACACAGGAAAAATCATGTAAAAGATGGAGTAATGGTATCAAGAACAACCTTGGAGAAATGAATACCAACTTACAAATAGCATTAGAAAGAGTGCATAACAGATCTTTACATATCTCCCTCAACATTTCACTGGGGCAAATGGAGGGCGACAAGAAGAAGAGGAGGAATAAAGAGTGACACAGCTCGATCGGCGAGATTAGCACAACTCTTTCTATGGATATGACAAATTATGGTAATGTAAAAAAACTCATTTTCACGCCAAGAAGCGTACAAGGTGTATGGTGATAGTTCCAGCACTCGGTGGGTGGTGGGTCAATACCAAGCCTTAACTTCCCAGATAATCTCCTGGTACCCATTAACAAATTGAACTCAAGCATAGTCCATACGCGTGCTGCTACTTATAGTGCAATGCACTGACTGGTGAGCGTGGATTAGCTTTCCCTAATACCTGTGTCCCTCGCCATCAGGCGAAACTACTCCGATTTTTTCAGAGGTACTGGTAATTTACGTCCCTAATTCAAGGACGAGAAGTTGAACCAATTACCTCGGCACCAGCACACAAGATGTTTAATAGAGAGTACTCTTACTCATTCGGCCACGCTGACTTCATGGTGCGCATTTAAGACTGAGTCGATCAAGGGGTCAGGATCAATGTAAAGAAGCTGGATGGATGGGTATACGAACACATTGCTACCCGACCGGCAGACATGCCGGCGACCTCAACTTCCCCTCCGTGATAGTTTGTATGAGAGTTCATTATTTTTATTTTCTTTCTATGAAGCCAAGACGGTTGACTTGTCTCTTTGTTCACGACTCTCACCAGATTTCATTTCATGTGCAGCTTTTCTCTAACGTCTATATGTATGTTTCTTTCCATGAAATACGACACATATGCGCGCGCAAACGTGTGTGTATGTAAGAGCGCATAGCCACATATGCCCAGGATCTAAATTCGAAGAATAAGACGTAAATCTCTCTCCCCCTCCACGTGCATTAATGATGATGCTGATGACGATGATGATGATGATGATCTCAAAGAAGCCCCGACAGGTGGAGTTAGAGCATTGCTTTGCTGATCCGGCAGTTTCTGCAACTTTCTTGTTCAGACATATTGGTGTTACCTTTCCCCTGGAGTAAACTAGGGAGGCTGAGAAAGGAATCTTGCTGCATGGACAACACACAGTCTCTACAATTCAGCCCAGGCTTTGTGCTATGGATAATTTATTATGCTTTTTTTTAAAGCACAGTAACTGTTGTCTGTCGAGATGGCAAGGTGCCGGTACAATCTAAAAGGACCACTAATAAAAAGTCGCTTAAAAGTCGACAGGGTCGACATCATTGCAACGGGTTTTATCCTATATGGCTCGGTCTCTTTCCGCAGCGCGGAAAGCGTCGCACAAAGCACGAACTCCGTAGCTCTAGCAACGACCCACAGGAGTCTGCGAAAAATTTAACTCGTGAACCGAAGGACGCGGCCCGGAATCGAACCCACAACCTTCGGAGCCCGAGTTAAACGGCTTGACTACTTCGCCACAAAGACTGGACCACTAATATAATAAACATTCTCCTAATGTGGTACGTTACATCTACCGTAGCTAATTATAATCGCCGTGTTAAAAATTAGTTGTAGTTAGTCATGCATTATTGATTATTACACACTTTCCATGCGACTATACTATGCGTATTGCCTCTGTTATTGTCGACGCTGTCAAAGATTAGCTTTAAAAGTGATGTATGAATGAAATAATGCATGAGAGCAGATAGGTAAGAAGGGCAGAATATCAAACGAGTCTGCGTGCCTAATTCTTAGCACTATGAGAATAAAGTTCGTTCGTTCTCTCTCTCTTACACATTACACAGTGCAAGAAAGTTATTATGAGGCTAAGACCAAAACAGCTTGCAACTTTTAAAGTGCAAATCCCAGACACCCTTGTTGTTTTATGTACGTATGCACTGAAAGAACCATTCTACACAGGTGAATATACTTGAGGGACCAATAAAACTAACGCAGTCACGGTCCAATTTTAACTGCCCACTTGGAATTTAAGCTAAAATTGTGCATGAACACGTCGCGCACGTCGCCAAGGGCTGTAACTCACAACGCTAAGGGATATAACCCAGAACTCCCAAACTCGGCAATGAAAACGTTGTTACGACGTAACAGACACAATGTTAAATTTTGTGAATGGGCTAACAGGTTATAAACACGAGAGTCTAGAAAACTGAATAGACGAACCAAGCTGTAAAAAGGACAACAAATCGAAAGAGACAATAAATGTGGCCGAGTGGCTTCAGAGAAAGAAATCATCTGTAATTGGTCTCTGCGAAGAAAGCATATGTGAACTCACAAGTATACTGAATAAGCTAACTTTTGGTTAATCAAGTTAATTATAATCACGGCTGTTTAAGGACACAAAAGATAGAAGAATATTCTTCAGCCAGTATTTGGGCAGACATTAAGAAATGGTGAATAAAGTGGGGGTTATAGCAGCGCTAGATTTAATTAGAAAACAGCAAGTGAAATGGTTAGGCCACAAAACTATAGTCTGTTTTGTTTGCCCCAATATAAAATTCCATATCTCAATAACCAACTGAAGGAAAATGATGAGATTTAGCATATAACCTTATCATTATGTCCACCCAAAAAATTGTTTTTTGGTTCTGGAGATTGTACAGCAGATTTCAAAGTTTGTTTATATGTGGTATATAATTTATGGGTCAGAGATGAAGTGCACATGATTAAATATGTATTACGTCTTCGCACGGAACTATCCAACTCTGAATAGTCAATTTCCTCGTGGGACATGGGATTGGCCTTATGACAAGAGCCTCGCGTAGTGGAACGGGGCATTACTGTAAAACAACAAGTTTGTTCAAAACAATGTTTTCCCGTGATAAATTTGAATAACGAAGACACAAACAATAGATTGCACGATTTATTGCCTGGCATATTTCGCTGCATCTCGTCAGGTACATACTGCAGAAATCACACAACTTACGTGAATTAATTAGATAAATCCTTCAAACTGAAATATACACATGTTCGCACAGTAATGTCGATTGTCTACCTAGGGAATTTTAAACTGACTAACATGTCTTTCTGCTTACACAAGGACGGTTTACGAAGGTTGATTAGTATAGCTTCAGCAAACTTTAACAATCGACTACTTTGTGTGTTGAACAACACACGGAAGGCACTGTCTCTTTCAACCACGTGGCCACTCTCGAGCACATGTCTCCCGACCGATGAAGCCAGACTTTTCCGGTGTGTCGGCCTGCCTAGGCTACCATCTTCTGTGTGTAGCATCTTGTCCAACCAATTCGGAATATGTTCCGAAACCCTGCAATGTAACTGTCGCTCAGTTCTGCCTATGTAGATGGCCTCGCATTTGCATGTAAATTGGTAAATACAATTTGATTTGACAATTTGAACAAGTTTGTTAGCGAGAAATCACTAGTTTTTCACCAAAACATCAAAGAAATGTCGCCGCTTTCCATGATTTAAGTTGCTTTTGGACCTATCAAAGATATATTCCTTGGGTGGGGGTAAATATAAGACGGCAGGAAAAATTTCATAACGATGCAACAGACAGTTTTCAAAATAACTGATCGTGAATGAAGGCATTCATTTTTGGACAGACAATAGGCTACCAACAGACAGTATACCACAACAAGCAATGATGCACAGACCACATGGGACCAGAAGAAGAGGCCGACCAAGTAAACGACGGACAAAGGGAATGACAGAGTCCATGGGAATCTCGATATATGTAGCCCATAAACAGGCACTCTCCGGCTGTTTATGCTTAACCTCGGCACCGCAAGGTACAAAAGGAACAAGTTGAGGTGGTGATGAAGAGGGACAGACACACGAATCAACAAACTGACAAGTTATGGAATTATTGTCTTCGCTTGAACACCGATTGACCTGCAGGCTTGTAGCGGCGGGTCCCCGTAGAGAGAACGTACACTATGACGTCACAAAGCCGAGACAATGACATCTAAGACTTCGCCAGCTAGCGATTGAGCAATGGCAAGTGGCATGAGTTGTGGCAAACAAAAATCATCATCATGAGCCATATCCACAGAGCAATGGCAAGTGGCATGAGTAATGGCAAACAAAGATCATCATCATGAGCCATATCGAAAAGCATGGGCGGCCATGGTTCTCCCATCCCACACGATCACTAATGTCTTGGATTAGCTCTGTGGTTTAGCCCCGTGTGAGTCACGTGCTCAAACAGGGGATACGGTGAAGAAGTAGATTTTGTGGGGCTAAGGCGATCCCAGATCGGTCATGATGATGATGGTCATCAATGTGGTCCACTGTTGCCGTCAAGCGTCATGGAGAGAAATAGTTGACGCTCCAGCGCTGCGATGGGAGGCACTGGATAATGTCATTTCGTGAGATTATATAATGTACTAGCTGACCCGGCCCGGCTTCGCCCAGTCCTTGGTGGGGAGCATCTCATTTAATTCATATAAGTAGTCATATAAGTTCCCGTTCCCGTTACCGACTGTCTGTCTGTCTGTCTGTCTGACCCGGCCCGGCATTGCCCAGCTCCTGGTGTGGAGCATCTCATTTAATTCATATAAGTAGTCATATAAGCTCACGTTCCCGTTCCCGACTATCTATCTGTCTGTCTGTCTGTCTGTCTGTCTGTCTGTCTGTCAGTCTGTCTATCTGTCTGATCCGGCCCGGCTTCGCCCAGCCCCTGATGGGGAGCATCTCATTTAATTCATATGAGTAGTCATATAAGTTCCCGTTCCCGACTGACTGTCTGTCTGTCTGTCTGTCTGTCTGTCTGTCTGTCTGTCTGTCTGTCA
The DNA here is from genome assembly GCA_014155875.1 of Cepaea nemoralis. Taxonomy (NCBI): domain Eukaryota; kingdom Metazoa; phylum Mollusca; class Gastropoda; order Stylommatophora; family Helicidae; genus Cepaea; species Cepaea nemoralis. Next base: position 523,951 of record JACEFZ010002919.1, read on the forward strand.
GTCTAATCATTTATTTGTTGCAGTTAGAACAACCTTAGATAAACGAAGACCAACTTGGTAATATATTAACTTGGGTAAATGGAGCAGCGGCAGCAGCAGCAGAAGAAGAAGAAAAAGGAGGAGTAGGAGCTGGGAGGAGGAAGAGGGAGGAGGAGGAGGAGAAAGAGAGAAGAGGAGGATGGAGGAGGGAGAGGAGGAGGGGAGGAGAAGAGGAAGAGGGTAGGAGGTGGAGGAGGGGAGAGGAGGAGGAGGAGGAATATAACGCATATGCCTGTAGATTTAATAATGGCTGAGGTTGTTCCATGTCTTCTTAGAGTTGGCGACAGTGTAAAGAAATATAAAATCTTCAAACTTTCATACTAAAAAAATATGACAGTGGGCTGCGCTGGAATGAAAGGAAGACGTGTAAAAAATTTCATCTCAATGGGATGGGCCGTTCGCGAGCGCATTAGGGACATATAGACAGACGGACGGACGGACGGAGATCGCCTTTTATATATAAGATATACCCATCCATGTTGGGTTTTCCTCTTGTCCGCTTACTCGTTAGGCCTCCCTCCATATACATCTTTTCCAGACTCTACACGCCCAAAGTATTTCATTTCCCTCACTTTCGTTTGTCTTAATAACCACATTTCTTTGACAATGAATCCCTGTTGAACGGTTCAGTGTGTTCTCTATTTCGCCCATGCAGGAGGAGGAGAGGGAGGAGGAGGGAGGAGGAGGAGAGAGTAGGAGGAGGGAGGAGGCGGAGGGAGAAGGAAGAGGGAGGAGGAAGAGGGAGAAGGAGGAGGGAGAAGGAGGAGAAGGAGGGGGAGGAGGAGGAGGGAAGAGGAGGAGGGGAGGAGGAGGAGGGAGGAGGAGGAATGTGAAGGGAGGAGGAGGGAGGAGGTAGAGGGAGGAGGAGGAGGGAGGCGGAGAGAGGAGGAGGAAGAGGGAGGAGGAGGAATGTGAAGGGAGGAGGGGGAGGAGGTAGAGGGAGGAGGAGGGAGGAGGAGGGATTAGGAGGAGGAGGGAGGAGTAGGGTGGAGGAGGAGGCGAGGAGGAGGGAGGAGGAAGAGGGAGGAGGAGGGAGAAGGAGGGAGGAGGAGAACGCAGGAGGAGAAGGGAGCAGGAGGGGGATAGGGAGGAGGAGGGAGAGGGAGGAGGAGGGAGGAGGAGGAGAGAGTAGGAGGAGGGAGGAGGCGGAGGGAGAAGGGAGGAGGCGGAGGGAGAAGGAAGAGGGAGGAGGCGGAGGGAGAAGGAGGAGGGAGAAGGAGGAGAAGGAAGAGGGAGGAGGAAGAGGGAGAAGGAGGAGGGAGAAGGAGGGGGAGGAGGAGGAGGGAAGAGGAGGAGGGGAGGAGGAGGAGGGAGGAGGAGGAATGTGAAGGGAGGAGGAGGGAGGAGGTAGAGGGAAGAGGAGGAGGAGGGAGGCGGAGAGAGGAGGAGGGAGGAGGAGGAAGAGGGAGGAGGAGGAATGTGAAGGGAGGAGGGGGGAGGAGGAGGAGGTAGAGGGAGGAGGAGGGAGGAGGAGGAGGGAGGAGGCGGAGAGGGAGGAGGAGGAAGGAGGAGGGAGGAGGAGGGAGGAAGAAGGAGAAGGAGGGAGGAGGAGGAGGGAGGAGGAGGAGGAAGAGGGAGGAGGAGGAATGTGAAGGGAGGAGGAGGGAGGAGGTAGAATGAGGAGGAGGAGGGAGGAGGAGGAGTGAGGAGGAGGAGAGGGAGGAGGAGGAAGGAGGAGGGGAGGAGGGAGGAGGAGGGAGGAAGAAGGAGGAGGAGGGATGAGGAGGAGGAGGGAGGAGGAGGAAGAGGGAGGAGGAGGAATGTGAAGGGAGGAGGAGGTAGAGGGAGGAGGAGGAGGGAGGAGGAGAAGGGAGGAGGAGGGATGAGGAGGAGGGAGGGGGAGGAATGTGAAGGGAGGAGGAGGGAGGAGGTAGAGGGAGGAGGAGGAGGGAGGAGGAGGAGTGAGGAGGAGGAGAGGGAGGAGGAGGAAGGAGGAGGGAGGAGGAGGAGGAGGGAGAAGAAGGAAGGAGGAGGAGGAAGGAGGGAGAGGAAGGAGGGAGAATGAGGAGGGGAGGAAGGAAAGAGAGGTGGAAGGGGAGGAGGAGGGAGGAGGAAAGAGGTAGGGGGAGGAGGAGGTAGAGGGAGGAGGAGGAGGAAGGAAAGGGAGGAGAAGAGGAGGAGAAGGGAGGAGGAGGGTGGAGGGAGGAGGAGGAGGGAGGAGGTAGGAGGAGGAAGAGGGAAGAGGGAGAAGAAGGGATAAGGAGGAGGGAGGATGATGAGGGAGAAGGAGGCAGGAGGAGGAGGAGGGAGGCAGGAGGAGGAGGGATGAGTAGGGAGAGGGAGGAGGAGGGAAGATGAGGGAGGAGGGGGGAGGAGGCGGAGGGAATAGGATGGAGGAGAAGGGGAGAGGAAGAGGGAGAAGGAAGAGGGAGAAGGAGGAGGTAGGAGGGAGAGGGATGAGAGGGAGGAGGAAGAGGAGAAGGGTGGAGGGAGGAGGTAGAGGGAGGAGAAGAGAGGGGGAGAGAGTTCGCCATTCCGAATTCATACTCGTCTAGTTCTTCCCTTCTACACGACTGTAGATAACTTCCTTACACATAAAAAGATGAATTGTTATTGATATTGCCGTGGCATGGAGGAATATCAGCAGCAGAGTTGATTAAAAAAAACAAAGACTGAGATCTACAGAGAGCCATGAACGCCTACGCCAGCCGGCACGGCACTTGATGATGATGATTGCCGTGTGACGATTCTGTGTAGTCACGTCATTTTCTTCCCTTTCCCTAGCGTTTTGGTTCGGGGATTCTTTCATCATCATCATCATATATTTACGTACGTATTTTGGGAGGGGGAGGAGGGAGGAGGAGGAAGAAGAAAAAAAAACTATGACAGTTGACAGCTCTGGAATGAAAGGAAGGCGTGTAGAAAATTTCATCTCAATCGGATGGGCCGTTCGCAAACAAATAAAGGACATACATATTTACATACATACATATATACATACACACATATTTACATACATACACTTTGTTTTATGAATATACACATAAAAAGATGAATTGTTATTGATATTGCCGTGGCATGGAGGAATATCAGCAGCAGAGTTGATTAAAAAAAACAAAGACTGAGATCTACAGAGAGCCATGAACGCCTACGCCAGCCGGCACGGCACTTTATGATGATGATTGCCGTGTGACGATTCTGTGTAGTCACGTCATTTTCTTCCCTTTCCCTAGCGTTTTGGTTCGGGGATTCTTTCATCATCATCATATATTTACGTACGTATTTTGGGAGGGGGAGGAGGGAGGAGGAGGAAGAAGAAAAAAAAACTATGACAGTTGACAGCTCTGGAATGAAAGGAAGGCGTGTAGAAAATTTCATCTCAATCGGATGGGCCGTTCGCGAACAAATAAAGGACATACATATTTACATACATACATATATACATACACACATATTTACATACATACACTTTGTTTTATAAATATAGATTTGATGTCGTCAGGCCGTTTTCTTCTCTGGCGTTCTCTTGCTTACGCAGCAGATCTTCTGTGATGTAGGGCCAGTGCTGGTAGTTGATGGTGATGCATTCTAACGAGATGGCCGAACCATTTGATCTTCTGCCTTTCAAGATATGTGGCACAAGGTGTTGGTGAGTCTGATAACATCATTTCTTATTTGGACTTCGATAGTTAACTTGGCAGCTCTCCTCAAGCATCTCGTCTCACAAGTGTTGAGATTTTGCACAAGTGTGATTTAGGTAATGTCAAAGTATGACATTTGTAGCATAGGGTTGGTGTGAATACACTATTTATTATCTGTTGTTATGCGGACATAGATATATTTGAATGTTTCAGTAGGCTGAGAGTTGTAGGTATATTTGAATGTTTTAGTGTAAGTGGTAGTTGTAGATATATTTGCATGTTTCAGTCTGGGTGAGAGTTGATATTAAGTGCACTTGATTTTTTAACATCTGATTTCGATTTACCTGTCTATATTGTCACATTCTGTTATCACACATGCTAAATATTTGAATTCTATAACTTGTTTCAGGGGTGTACTATTTATCAATATATTTAGTAGAAATCATTACTGGTCGGGAAAAGAAAAAAGAATCATGTCATTGCTGGCGCGTGAACTGGAACCACTGTCTTAGTAAGCACGGGCACTAACAACTATGTCACCAGAGCACTGTAGTTGCCAACAAGCAACTATTCAATTATCCACTTCTTTGTTAGGCTTCGGTGTCTTCTCCGTATTGCTGTGTGTTTTCTTTCTCAATGGGAACAACTGCCATATTTGCGAGTAGTCGCGTTATTTTGTTGCTCTTGTTTTTCGTTGTTCATCTATTTGTGTTGTCCTGTTCTTGACAAAGATTCTTAGAATCGAAACGTCGGCCGTTCTGTGTCGTCCGTTTGTACTCGTTTGTTATTTTATTATTTCATTTTATATATTTATTGAATACTTCTGATTTTTTGGATAAGTCACACGTGGCTGTTCACCGTTGTAGGATGGATTTTCTCAACGTGTAAGGTATGTAAATGTGCATTGTGTCTGTGTTTAGTAAGTCTCTTCTTTTCGCAGGAGCAAAATATACCTAATAGTTTCCAGTTCATATTATTACATCCTGATGCAGCCGCTGCCTTCTCTTGTGTGTGTGTGTAGTGTTTCTCTAACAGCTACCTTATTTCTAAATGGTGTTTTCCGTTAGTGAATGCAACACAAGGGCCATAAATAAAATATTGCACGATTTATACATAATGTTCTACACATTCACGCAAGGTCAGTGATGTTGTACATCATATTTCAGCCAGAGTGGTATTCATTGTTCCACATAAAAACATATGCACCTCTGCAGTATGCACCTGACAAGATGCAGCGAAATATGCCAGACAAGAAATCGTGCAATAATTTGTTTGGTGTGTGTTTAAACATAATTTATTATGCGCCGCTCGACATATCACATGATGATGATGATACACTACTCCCATTTTGGACACGTCCCTTTCTATCTCTCTTACAATTTTGTTAAGGAGTAAAAACATACAACATCGACAAACAGTGTACCGTACTCGCAATGCCTCTTTGGCCTTGGTCTAGTTAGTAGTCTTAAGTATGCAAGACATTTTGGCTTGCCCCACGGTACTAATCTGGCCATTTTCTCATTCTCGTGTCACATAAGGGTGACAATGACAGACCAGAACAAGCTCTTGTGACAAATGACGCTATTTATCACCAGAGAATCGTAGCAATAAATATTAATTTATACGCGAATCTGCTGTCCGTATACATGTAAATATACCTGCATGCTCCCGCCGTTACACCACTTTCCACTTAGCCCCAGGGTCCTTGACTCATACAGATGTTCACAGATGGCGTTCTGCAGTGGTTCTTGCGGTAGCAGGGTGAAAGGGCAGGTGTGTTTTCTCTTTAATATACAGGTAAGTAGGAGTCTAGGTCTGACTATGAGACTGATGTCCGCTAATGAGGCCAGTATAGATGGATGTGTGGGTAGGTAGATGGATATGTAGATAGACAGGTGTGTGTAGGAAGCTAGATGGATGTGTAGATAGATAGGTGCGTGTACGTGAGTAGATAAATGTGTAGATAGACAGGTATGTGTATGTAGATACATCGGTGGGTAGACATGTGCGTAGGTAGATATATCGGTGTGTAGATAGATAAATCGGTGTGTAGACGGTGTTAGTAGATAGGCGTTTAGGTAGATAAATTGGTGTGTAGCTAGGTGTGTGTAGATGTGTAGGTAGATATATTTATATCGGTGTGTCGATAGACAGATGGGTATGTAGAGAGACAGATCATCACATTAGCAGATATAGAGTGACAAACAGACCTCTTCGTCCAATAACAACAACTAGCATACTACTACTACTACTACTACTACTACTACTACTACTATTACTACTACTACCACCACTACTACTGCTGCTACTACTACTACTAGCACTACAACTACTACCAATACTTACTACTACTACTACTACTACTACTACTACTACTACTACTACTACTACTACTACTACTACTTGACTGCTTGTTGTTGGTGTTGTTGTTGTTGTTAACGATTAATACCCGTATATCTCACTCTATCACGTGTTTCACTCTAGTCATCATTTACTCAACATCACTGCGTGACGACTGTGTCCCCATCCACATCTACTTATAGAAAAACCATCGCATGAACTGAACAGACAGTCCTGGACGACTGCTGTAATCATAGCCCGCGGCGGGGCCTCGTTTTATGGCTTGCGCTTTCGATTTTACGAATCCATCGGAGAGGTTTGGTTAATTGTATATTTCATGGGTTCTCAAGTTGTCTAGCTGGTAGCTAACTTTGTGACTTATAAGCGGTAAATTCGGAATCTGAAACTTCCGCCTCCAAATGGCGATACGATGTGCTTTATTGAGTCTTTATTGTGACTTTTTACTGTCATTCTGGACGTGTCTCAAAATTGAGAGGGAAGACAACGAGAACTTTCAATCAGATGGCAGTTGAAACCATTAGCAGTATGACTCTTCGCTGGCTGTTGAACAAGTAGATGTAGCGCGTAAGGAAATGTCCTGAGTGCAATGCTGTCGATTCTTAGTTCAGCTGAACCCAACACATCTCAATTCGCATATGAAGTATTCACATTCTCATGTACCTATGGCTTTCCGTCTTACTGCTATCTTGTGCATGCTCTGATTTCTTCTTCTTGCATCTGTCCTTCATGGAGTCTCTATGCCATTCGCAAATGAAGTATTTAGTCTCACGTATCTATGGCTTTCCGTTTTTCTGTTTCCTTGTGCGTCCTCTGATTTCCTCTTCTTCTTTCATCAATTCTATGTCCCAGAATTGACCGTTTTTTTTTTTTGGTGTGGTATAATAGTGTGACATTACAGGTTAGGCACGTGATCGTACAGCACACAAGTCTTCGCGTTGTTAGAAACATACTTTATTAGCCGAATCGTTCTATTTCAGCACACATGATGGAGACTCCCTTCTTGGTGTTGACATGTCTTCTCGCTGGCCCCCAAGTGACGTGTGTGCTTTCCTAGATACACTTCTTCATTCGTGCACACACGTTCACTATGGTTTTCCCCCTAGTCAAGGAATGCGCAGCATTCCTTAACTCTTTACTCCTAACCTAATTCCCTCACTGTTACAATGCCTCCCCTTCTTCAAAGAGAATTTTTCCTTGAAAAAATCTCAACCCCAACTTTTAATTAGTTAACTTTACATCTCTATCCTACAATAACAACAATTCCATATATTTCCTAACTCAATTCTCCTATCTCCTCATAGCCAATTGCTAACCAGAGACAATAACATCGAAACTCTCTACAAAACTCGTTATAAAGTTCTCTAGAAAACTTTCTACAAAACTCTCCATAAAATTCCCCACAATACAAAAGTCTCCATAAGCGAACCGCTTTTAACTTTAAAATGTCCATCTAAATTATGATTGACAAAACTGAAGATATTCCTTATCCTTTATTTCCCCCTTATTCACATTCTCACACTCTCGGTATTCTAGGATAGACAGAAAAAAATAGCTAGATTCGATTTGGGTAGGTGCGCACCTGAAATTAATAAAAGTAAGGAAAAAGTAAGAAAGTAAGAAGTAATCACCTTTCTCTTCCCATACATTCTCAAAACTTTATCAAAAAATAAAGTTTCAAAATTTATCTTCAGTTTCCGTCAATAATAATTGTTATTATCAAAAAAAATATGTTAATCCAAAACTGCTAGCCTTTGTATTATTCAGCTCATCAATTTCCCGTTTACCATTCCTTCAACAACAAAAAACTTCCTAACTATTATTATACTGTTAAGTACAGTCTTCTTCTTCCAATATGCAGTTATTTAAATGCCAAAACTCAACCTGGCATTCCCCCCCATATTCTCCCATTAAACGCTGTTCAACCCAGCTCCTATTATAAACCTTGTATATACATTGCATACTCCACATGTAATAACAACATACCCCTCCATTACTACATATAGAGTCACTTCACTAACCACTACTTTAATTCATCTTCTAACTGAACTTCAAAGTAATAATCAAACCAAAACATCGTAAAAATAACCATCTAAGTTAACTTATTTTTCACATTTCATAAAACACAATTGAAGTCCCAACAATTGAGCAAACCATTTCAATCCCCTCATCATATTTATCCCCACACATTAATCAATGTACACATACATTATAAATTTCAAGACCATATTCTGAGTACCCAATAATAATTTTCCGTTTTAGTAAAACTCCATCAATTACCTTCTTTGTAAACACAAAAATATCGTGTCCAACTTCTTCTTCTATCTGCCATCTGCAGAACCTTGTATCACTCTATTCATCTATCTCTTCTCCATTTCTTTAATAACCTCAAATTTTTTTCTATAATTGCAATATCTACATCAATGTCGCTATCCTCTCGAGGAGAGCTATCTTCTTTCATATCAGCTTCTTCATCAGTTTCTGACTTTTCATCCATCTCTTGTTCCCCATCTGTATATCCATTACTAGCAACCGCTAATCTCTTCCTTTCTAAATCCAATCTAATTTTCCTGTCTTGCCGTCTCAACAAATTTTCAAAGAGTGGCATCTCTTCCTCACTCGAAGAATTCGCTCTAAGTTTCCTTTGCCTCTTAATTTCTTTTCCTTTCTGTCTATCCAACTTTCTTTTTACTGCCTGTCTTGTATTCATAAATGGAGGTTCAATTTTTCCCTGACTGACTCTTCACTAATATAATCGTCATACACGTTATTTTTCCTCTGTCATGACTGTTTTTTGGTACCGTTTCTTCTTGTTCAGCTGTAGTAGATGCTGTTGTTACTTGTTTTTCCATTCTCTATAGGTATTGGATATACCGATTGTCTGACAATCTGTCCACCTGACAATATTTCTTCGGAACAATAATTATTATTATTATTCTCTGCATCCCTTTCTTCATTATCCCGCCTTAAGTGTTCTACATGTGAACGTGCAACATGCCCTGAAATTTGATTCTTAATAGTATACGACACTGGACCTTTTTTTCTAAAATATAATATCCCGGGACCCAATGAGCATCAAACTTAGAGTTTTTTCTATGTTTTTTATAATATACCCTATCACCTACGTTAAACTCTTGTAAGTGTGCATTTTTATTTGCGTATTTCTTCTGTCTTTCTCTAGCCTTAATTATATTATTTCTTAAACGTACATGTGCTTTATGCATCTCTTGCAACCTTGTTTCTTGAAAATCTTCCCCCAGATATTTTCTCCTAGGCTTTAATAAATTATCAATTGGCAATATTGGTTCTCTTCCATGTACTAAGTAAAATGGTGAGAAACCTGTTCCTTCATTTTCGTGTGTACGTATCGCCGCTAATGCTATCCCCAAATAAAGATCCCAATCCATATCGTGTTCTTCTACATTTTTCGCTAGAATATTGTATAGTGTTCTGTGTTGTCTCTCATTTTTAGCATTAGAAGTTGGTCTATAATATGAAGTCCTAATGTGTTTTATATTCCAATCTTTTACCAATTTCTCAAACTTTTTATTTACAAACTCTTTCCCATTGTCTGTAAGTATTATTTGTGGACACCCAAACCTTGGTATAAATTCTTGTAAAAGCATATTTATAACTGAATCAGCACTCTTGTCTGGAATTGGATACACTTCTGGCCAAAGACTATATGAATCAACTATATGTAGTAGGTATACATTTCCCGATAATGTTTTTGGATGAGGACCTGAAATATCCAAACTTACTTTCTGCATTGGAAATTGAGGAATATCGGTATCTTGTAAAGGACATTTAATTATCTTCATGTTTCTTAACCTACACTTTTCACATGCTTCAACATATTCATATACGCTTTTGAATAAATTCGGCCAATAATATTTACTGCTAATAGCCTTCACTAACTTATCTCGTCCAAAATGACCATTATTATCGTGGTATGCCTTTAAGACTTCTTGTTCTAAATGTTTCGGAATATATTTTCTTACTCCTTCACCTTTTTCACTGATATAATATAATTGATTGTCTTCTTGTAACTCTACAAACTTTCTTTTAAAACTATTTTCCCCTGTTTCTTTCAATTTCTTTTTTATCTGTACTACTTTTGGATCTAATTCTTGTTCTGTTTTCATATCAAACTGTTCTAAATGTGGGTCTTCTGTTCTAGATTCCGACTCTTGCTCCGATGGTAAACTCTCAAATTCTTCCCTATTTATTATGGCAGAATCTAATATATTTACTTGCCAGTTTCGATCGTCTACCTCTGGTTCAACTTCATCTTCCGTGTTTCCTGATGACTGTGGGTACGGGATTCTAGACAAAAGATCGGCGCACGTATTATGTTTCCCTGACACATATTCAACCTTAGCATTGTACCCTTGTAAATTCAATGCCCACGTTTGTATTTTCCTATTTTGTATTGGTGCTTCTAATATCGACTTTAATGGCATGTGGTCAGTTCTAATAATGAAATTGGCGTTATGTAAGTAGTAATTTAATTTTTGCAGCGCGTAGTGTATAGCATATGCTTCCTTCTCAATAATCGGCCATTTGCGTTGAGTTCTGCTGAGTTTATGCGACAAGAAATAGATTGGTCTTTCATTTTTAACCCTGGTATTCCAGATTCTTCTCCTTCATATGGTTGAACCAAACATGCTCCTATTGCGTTGTCTGAAGCATCTGTGTATAGTATTAGCTGTTTATTGAGGTCTGGATGTGTCAATAATGGTACCACCGTTAAGCTATCTTTTAAAAGTTCAAACGCTTTTTGACACTCATCATCCCACTTAAATCTAGCGTATTTTCCCGTTAAATTCGTAATAGGTATTGCTATCCTTGAAAAGGCTGGTACAAACCGCCTATAATACGCACACGTTCCTATAAAGCACGCACTTCCTTAACGTTAGTGGGAGGAGGTAACTCTTTAATAACCTTTATCTTTTCCTGGTCTGGTTTAATACCTTCCCTATTTATTATATAGCCTAAATATTTTGTTTCTGTCTTTAAAACTGGCACTTACTAAGCTTTAATTTAACGTCATGCCTTCTTAATCTGTCAAATACTAGTCTAACATGTTTCAAATGATTCTCTACATCTCCTTTCGTAAAAATCAATACGTCATCAATATATGCTAGGGCAAAACTTTGCATACCGTCTAGTACTTCATTTATTAAGAACATATAGTGAGACGGTGCATTTTTCAGACCGAATGGCATACGTAAAAATTCGTACGAACCCATATGAGTACAAAAGGCACTTTTCTTTTGCGCGTCTACCGACATCGGAATACACCAAAATCCTGCCCTTGCGTCCAGCGTTGTGAAATATGTAGAGCCATTAAGCAGCCCCAAAATATCATCAATTACTGGCAGTGGATACGCTACATTCTTAGTAATTTTATTTAACGCCCTGTAGTCACAGCAGAACCTGTTCGAACCATCAGACTTGGCCACAATTACCACCGGAGATGACCATTCTGATTTTGATCTTGTTATTATGCCTGCTTTCAACATATCTTCTATTGCCTTTTCTACGAGTTCTCTATTTCTTAATGGAGTTCTGTATGGTTTTAAACTAATTGGTGGATGATCTCCCGTGTCTATTTCCATCGTAACTGTTTGTTTCTTACCCAACTCTAAATCATTTATCGCAAACACATCTTGATTTTGCTTTATAAGTTGTTCTAACACTTCCTTATTTTCTGGCGAAGTTTTTAATTGTGCTAACAATTCTTTTTCTCTTGTTACTTTGTCTAGTGAATGTATTTGTGCTGTATTTCTTCTAGATGGATGGATCAATTCATCCATTCTTACGTTCCCTTTTCTTCTGTATCCGCGTCTATTATTACTTCTTTCATTAGAGGTTTCTGAATAACTTATGCCTGCCATATTTACTCTATCTGTTGCCAATATGTCACTAACGTTATGTTCTAGCTTAGCTATTACACATCCTCTGTATAATTTAATTTCTCTACCTGTGTTATTAATAACCATTACTGGAAATGTTAAACTTTTATCTAATTCTATTATTCCATCCGGAACTTCTAAACCTGGCTCATCAATTATTTCATTTTGCAATTCCGTGATTCTGACTATGTTTCCTGCTACATAATACGGGTTTCTCTTCAGTCTTGCTTGTATCAAATTAACTGACTGTGGTTTTACATTCATGGTCGTTTTGACTCTAACTAGTGTCGACACATGCATATCTTCTTCTAGATCTACGTAAACATCTTGGAATTTTAATTTATGCAAATCAAATAAAAGTCTCACCCCATTTTTCAATAAAAATCTCGTCCCAATATCATATTTCTATTTAAATCTTTAACCACATGGAACATATGCCTGACATTTATCCCTCCTAATTTCAAATTTATCATCGTTTGTCCTAACACTTCTAATTTTTGTCCCGTTACCGAATGAAGATTCTCCTGAATTCTAAATATTTTACAATTTTTTAACATTCGATATAAAAATGCTTCTTTAATCACGCTAACTTGTGCTCCCGAATCAACTAATGTTCTAACTTTATATTTTCCTATCTGTACTATACATGAGCTAGAATCTACCATATTTAATGACAATTGTTTTACCTCGGCTTGTTTTTTATTTCTAAATGTTCTATTATACTCATCCTTTGGGTTTTTAATATATTGATGCCCTTTTTGGATCTTACTATCTTCCCTCCTACTGCCGATCCTATTCAGTAAGCGGGATGCCAATTTCCCTGATTTCCTGACCTTCTAAAATTTCTCTGTATTTCTCCAGAATTCCAATTTGCTGGTCTGCCATTTGCAATTCTATTCTGTATACTCGTCTGAACACCTCTACTATTTTGCGTATTCGATGGGCCACTTCTGTTACCACAAAAGCGAAAAATGTGCCCACGTTGGTGACATCCCCAACAAACCACATTCGAGTTATTTGTGTTACCTTCCATGTTTCTTACAGTATTTCTCACTTGTCCTCTTCTATCTTGATTATATACATTCTCGTTTCTTTGCACCATCTGTATTTCTCCTCGTCTTCCTCTCCATCCATGTCTATACTGTCCTATTTCCATAGGTTCTTCAATTCTATCTTCCGAACTACTACCTAACTCTCGTCCTACCCTTAACCTAAACCTCCTCCTCAAGCTTTCCTCTTGTATAGCGATATCTACCGCTTGTGACAATCTTGCAGGATTCTCTCTTAATAATTTAAATTTCAATCCATCTGACCTAATCCCATCAACAAAAATCCCTACTAACATCCGTTCCACTTCTTCTGCTCGTACATTCTGTCCTAAAAATGACTCTTCAGCTAAATTGATTAACCTGTCACTGTATAACTGAACACTTTCTGTGCTGTTTTGTCTAGTCTGTCGCAATACTGAGAATGCGTGTTGTGGATCAGTAATTTCAGCATATTTTCTTGCGAGATCATCTTTAAATTCTTCCCAGGTTTCACCTCCTGCTGCCTCTAACTTTCTTCTTATATGGTCAGAAACTGGACTTGTACTTGTTCTGTATGCCAAATTCTTTTTCTCTCCATCTGTAGCGTTTACTAAATACGCATGTTTCTCAATAGAAATAATCCATTTCTTAAACTGATTTGCTTGACCACTAAATCTTTCAACATCAGTGCTTATATTTTGTTGTCTTAACACTGCATCCAACCTTGATATTGCCCCGCCCACTCCAGTCAATACCTGTGAAAAATCTTGGGATTCCATCCTAAAATTTATAATTATCAAGCAATATACAAATATTTCAAACAATATTAATTTCAAACCCAGCAACAATACATAATCTGTTAATTACTCTAATATTATCTAATTATCTTAACTAAAGCCTCCAATCGAAGATCCTGACGAAGAAATATTCCTGTTTCAATCCTGAATTCTGACAAAAGAATTTAAATGACCTCCTGATTCAGAATTACCTACACCACATAAAAAAAAAAAAACTCTAATCAAGCTCGTTGAAATGAGCAGAACAAAGAAGAGCCTCTGGATTTCTTTCCTTAATAATTTAATCGAAGTCGAAGTCAGTTCTTTCCAATTATTTCCTGACGTTGATTATGCTCGATATCAGGCTCGCAACAAGACTGTTTGATTACTTGCTCGATTACTGTAGATTCCCTTCAAGTAAGGTCACCTTCACGCAAGCGACAACTGCTCACGACTTCAGCAAAAAAAAACTCACTTTCCAACAACAATCTGAGATTTTCATATATATATTTCAGCGCAAACGTAATCCAGTCAACAACAATTGGACTTAAAGCTGACGCAATCCAGTCTCTTATTTTCATGTGGGACTCTCGCCATGGTCAGTTTAAATTACTTTATCCAAACCCCGAGTTGAGACAAGTTTCATTTATGCCTTCCTTTAATTGAAGTGACTGTAGAGAGTATTGCAGATCTTGATTTCATAATTATGGAATTTGCACCATAACCTTGACTTCACCTTCAACAGTCCCACGGGTTAAAACTCATAATTTGTACTGATATTTGATGCAGAACGGCATTACTTGATCTCAATATACCATTTTGCGTTGGTCAGTTCTCCAGTTAATTTCATAATTATGTAATAACATCATTCTTTCAAAAAAAAATAAGTTTATCAATCAAACCTTTTTTTAGCGCTGTCCTTGAAAATGGATCTCCTTCTTAACCAGGAATCCAGTGAGAACCCAGAACAGCTACCAACAGTCGGCTTTCATCTGTTGCGTTTCTCAATATTTACTTCTCCAGACACCCCAGACATAACCATCTTCTATGGCGGTACTCTCTCCGCGACCTCCCATGTTTCATAAAGTCACGGCGCCAAATCAACCTGTTATAATAGTGTGACATTACAGGTTAGGCACGTGATCGTACAGCACACAAGTCTTCGCGTTGTTAGAAACATACTTTATTAGCCGAATCGTTCTATTTCAGCACACATGATGGAGACTCCCTTCTTGGTGTTGACATGTCTTCTCGCTGGCCCCCAAGTGACGTGTGTGCTTTCCTAGATACACTTCTTCATTCGTGCACACACGTTCACTATGGTTTTCCCCCTAGTCAAGGAATGCGCAGCATTCCTTAACTCTTTACTCCTAACCTAATTCCCTCACTGTTACAGTGGATTATGCAGAAATATGCGGCGGCTGGTCTTCTGGTTGACTGCCGCTTCTTTTGACGATTAACCGTGCTTTCGTGGAGGACTGTTGTTTTGGCATACTGGAGACGGCATTATGTACAGTGAAATGGTTTTTACATCTGTCCGAGGTGTTGTGGTGTGATCTGCATGCCCAAAATGGCGTAGCTGGCTAGATAACATCTAGAAACGGAACAACAACATCCATAAATATCTGCATGTATGGCGGTGGGTGTGTGGCAGAAGCGACCGGTTTTCTTGCCTTATGCAGAAATGTGTGGCTGCTGGTTTTGCTAGTGACTGCCGTTTCCATCGAAGATGAACTGTGTTTTCGAGGAGGACTTTTGTGTTGGCATTCTGGCGACGGCATTATGTACAGTGAAATGTTTCTTTACATCTTTCGAGGTTGTTTTGTTGCGTGGTCTACATTTCGGAGGAAAACAAATGGCATGGCTGGCTAGAATACATCTAGAAACGGAACAACAATATCTAGAAACATCGCGACTTTGTAGATGAACAGCTGGTTGGGAAAGTGAATGCCATTTCCATCAAGGATGAACTGTATTGTTCGTAGACGACTTTTGTGGTGACATTCTGGCGGTGGCATTTTGCACAGTGTGTCTGAGTGGGCCGTTGTTTGTCGAGACTCCTGTCTTTTTCACTTTTCACATGGGGAAGTGGGGGACATTTTATATGATATTCACTGTGCACGGGAACAGAGCATAATGGGGACGACCCTTTGCTGTGATGTTGGAACTGCGACTAATGACAAATCATCAATTCTTCTACGAGCTTAACTGTAACTTACGAGGACGAGTCAATAAGTAAGTCACACAGTTCTGTGGAATGGCAGGCAAATGTAGTTGGTGTCTTCTACAGGTGCCATTAGGTGACAGCAACATCGAACTTTATATTCCCGTTCGTCAGGTGGCACTAAGTGTCTCATACGCATGCGTAGCGCAAAAACAAAATGGCGACTGTACTTACGGATGCAGAGCCAAAGAGCAAAGTGCTGTTGTGCGTTTTTTTGTGTGGGCAAAAGGACTTCCTGCAAAGGACATTCATAAGGAAGTGCTCCCTGTTTACCAGCTACCAGCTCGAATCAAAGCGTGTTTCAATGCAATGGAAAAATCTTCTTCGCCTCGTGTCCAAAAATTCAAGGTTACGCCATCAGCAGGGAAGGTTATGCTGACAGTGTTCTAGAATTGTCAAGAAGTGCTTTTAACCATTTCAAGAAGAAAGGTGACAATGTGAATTCTGAATAGTACTGTGAAGTTCTATCGATGCTTCATGATGCAATTCGAAGAAAACGTCCAGGACTGCTGACTAGAGGAGTGTTGCTTCTTCTTGACAATGCCAGACCACATACGGCTCGATTAA
Source organism: Cepaea nemoralis (assembly GCA_014155875.1). Taxonomy (NCBI): domain Eukaryota; kingdom Metazoa; phylum Mollusca; class Gastropoda; order Stylommatophora; family Helicidae; genus Cepaea; species Cepaea nemoralis. The sequence continues at coordinate 540,442 of JACEFZ010002919.1, forward strand.
CTCAGGAGAAAATTAACCAACTAAGGTGGGAAGTTCTGGAACATCCACCTTACAGCCCCGACTTAGTTCCTAGCGATTTCCACCTTTTTGGTCCACTGAAATCCCACTTTGGTAGGAGACATTTCGCGAATGATGCCGAAGTTGAATGTGAAGTGAAAACGTGGTTTAGAAAACGGAGCAGGCAGTTCTATGCAGCTGGTTTGGGAGGACTGATAAAACGATGGGATAAGTGCATCAATGTCGGTGGAAATTATGTTGAGAAATAAAGGGACAATGTATGTATAAAAATAAAGTGGTTTCAAGTTGTTATCCTATTTAGTTATTTTTCTACAGCCATTTGTGACCTACGTATTGACTTCCCTCTCGTATGTGCTGTGACATTCACCTCATCTCGCAAGTTTCCCAGCGGGAGGACATCTTACGAGTGTCATATTACTTCGCGAGACGGGCTGCGGCCGTGATCACACCCGACAGAGGTCAGCGTGGCCGAATGGATAACAGCGTTCGTTCTTAAACATCCGGTGTGCTGATGCCGAGTTAGCGGGTTCAACACATACACCGGTTAGTTGGATTAAAACGCTGACTTCTCGTCCTGGACTTGGGGACGTAAATTACAAGTACTCCTGAAGTCGGAGTGGGACACTGATAATAGGAAAGCTAATCCACACGCAAAATAATCAGTCGGGTGCACTAGAAGTAGTAGCACGTGAATGGACTATGTTTGAGTTCAAAGAGAATGTGTATTTAAAGCCAGGTAAATTTTAGGTGTGGGGTGGGGCTGGAGGAAACTGTCAGGACCCCAGTACTGAGATATTACACAGAATGACTTCACAGTCAACATGAACAGAAATACGAGTCAAACTGAACAGAAAGAGTCAAAATGAACTGAAAGTCAAAATGAACAGAAAGATGAGTCAAAATGAACAGAGAGACGTGTCAAAATGAACAGAAAGACTAGTCAAAATGAACAGAAAGACGGGTCAAAATGAACAGAAAAAGTCATATACGAGTGTATCAGAGGAAATATTAAGAAAAATGGTGCAAATCTTTTGCAGGACGTTGCGTTCAACAGCAGGTGGATTTCAAGGCACTTTTACGTTTAGTAGCCGCCAATGCTTTCTGAACGAGAAGTCGACCTTACAGAAAAATGCTAACTTTAAAGGCATAATTTACCTCTCTAACTAACCATGTCGTATGAAATTATTATTATTAGCTATAGCAGCAACGACAGCAGCAGCAGCAGCAACAGTAGCAGCAGCAGCAGCAGTAGTAGTAGTAGTAGTAGTAGTAGTAGTAGTAGTAGTAGTAGTAGTAGTAGTAGTAGTAGTAGAGTAGTAGTAGTAGTAGTAGTAGTAGTAGTAGTAGCATATGAATAAAATTTGGTGGAACTGCGGTAAAGCTGCGTAAATGTAAACAATATAAAATAACACAACAAAGTAATGCACTTTTACAGAACAGAATTATGACATATATAGGACGTTGCGGCTACATGGCCTTTATCAGCAAACAAATACATGCACGAAACAAGAAACATATAGTACAGGAGAAGACCCTCCGGTGACTACAATAAGGCATAAGAAAGGGATGAGAAGAATAAAAAGCTGAAACAATAAAAGTAATGAAGAGAAAATGAAAATATGAAGAAAAAAAAATGTTACTTATCTCAGAATCCCAGGGTGTATTGCTACCACGAATGTATTCTTTATCCTCTTTTATACATAGTCCTTGGGAGTCTGTGGGTCATAGGGACCATGGTGGGAGATGATACCAGGGTAGTGGGTGTTAACTGGTTCAGTGAAACTCCCAGGTAAATGAGTGGAAGTGGTACATTAAAAATAAGGGGGGGGCAGGGAGGTAAGGTGGGAGACTGGACGCAATGGAGACGTGATAGTTGTCCGAGAGTGAGAGCTGAGGAGTCCCAGTGGATGTACGTACAATGCATGAGTAGTAGTTGTAGTAGTAGTAGTAGTAGTAGTAGTAGTAGTAGTAGTAGTAGTAGTAGTAGTAGTAGTAGTAGTAGTAGTAGTAGAAGAAGAAGACACGGCAACAGCCGAAGCACCTAAGCAGCAATACTTTACAATGCCCTGCAACATAACACAATGTTTAGGTATTTGCCATGGTACCACCATTACCCTCTCACTAAAACATACCACAAAGAACCACCACTCAGACAGCACTGGTGCTTTCCCCCTTCCACCAGCGTTCGGAATTCAATAACCTTTGCACGCAAGACGTTTCTCCCACCCTGGATCATGCCTTCAAACTTGGGACATCACAGAGAAATCGTTGGGACTTCATAGAGAAACCGAGGAGTCAACGAGGGCAGCCTCGCTGACAAAAACCAAGCTCATTGAAAATAAATCCGCCAACACCGCAAGATGAGGCGAGCAGGCACAGACAGGGCTGTAGCTAACGGGTACATTCAAATATATACGCCGACACTGAAGAACTGCAGTCTCAACTACTATTAGATCGTCAACATACTGGGTCAATGACGATACCAACTTGAAAACACACGAGGTTACTTGCAGCGTACTGGTTAGGTTGTTTATTTATGTTTTATCCCCACCCGGGTATTTTCGACCCAGACAAATATGCTTCCTTCCTCTTCTTCGTTCCTCTTTGAAGGGGAGTATGTCAAAACTAGTTTTGCACATCAAAGATGTCGTATTTACTTAGTCTTTAGTATTAGCCCAGCAGCAGCCAATCCTCCTCTTTGGTATCTCAAATGATACTGTGAATTGATTTATTTTCTTGTTTCGTGATTAGAGGTTTAAAGCGTCTAGCCTGAGCCGTGTGGTAAAGTGGTACACACCTGTCTCACTTGTCAGTGATCCGGAGTTCGATTCTGGGCCCAGGAATATGCACTACTGACGAGCTCAAACGAGAGCGACACTTGACTCTAGTGCTTCCAATCTAATAAAGTGAAGGTTCCGGGTTTGTTTGACAAAGCCTATCACTTGATATGAATGCCATAACATAAAAGGAAGATGTCTTTGTCCGGTTAAGAGCACTTGATTAACCCACAGTGAGTTATTTGGTACACACAGCTTTGACTTAAAGACTATCGAGGTGTGAGCAACAGACCTTTTACGTTGGTAGGTTAATCCGGCCCACACTTCCATATTGTATCTCCAGAATTGGTGAAACTGATCTCCCGCAATTGAGACGTGCATAAAGAAAGGTCAACATCATGCTGCCCTCAACTGGTGTAGGCGTTCATGTCTCTCTCTCCTCAGATCTCTGTCCTTCGTGTTCAGCACCAACTCGACTGATGCCATTCCTCCATGCCACCGTCTCAGTCCATCCAACATAATATCTCTCGGTCTGCCTCTGACTCTTTTCCCACTGATCTTTCCAGGCGTAACGATATTTTCCAATGCCCCTCTTCTTATCACATGACCAAAGAAAGTTGTCTCTTTCTAATAGTTTTATATAACGTTCTAGTGTCATTCGCCTCACCCAGTCAATCGTTGATAGTTACTCTGGCAGTCCAAGGAATTCTCAAGATTCGTATAAGGAACCATATCTCTGTTGCTCCCAATCTCTTCCTAATTTGTTCATTCACATTCCGTGATTAACTGCCATACAGCAAGCAGAATAGGTCAGACAAAAGCTGCAATTCATAAAATGAAAATACCCGATAGTCAGTCAGTCACCAGGTATGGCAGCCGCAGAGAACGAGTCATACTGGCGTGTGTAACATCCCATTGGAGTGCACACAGGGAGGAAGTTGGTGGTCTCCGCGGTGAAGTGGTCAAGCCGAGTAACCGACGGTCGGGGGTTCGTTTCCGACTCCGATGTTCGGTTCGCGAGGGCAGTTTTCTCGGTGACCCATGGGAGTCGTCGCTGGAGCTATGGAGTTCGTGCTATGTGCGACACTTTCGGTGGACTTTTTGTGGAAAGAGACCGAGCAATATGGGATAAAACCCGGTGCAATAAAGTCGACCCTCTGATACGAAACCCATTCGTTTAAGGAGGAAATTGTGAACGAGAAGATGATGACGTTTTATACCGACACACAGAGAGAGAGAGAGAGAGAGAGAGAGAGAGAGAGAGAGAGAGAGAGAGAGAGAGAGAGAGAGAGAGAGAGAGAGAGAGAGAGAGAGAGAAGGAAAGAAAATGGGAAAGAAAGAAAGAGAGAGAGTGAGAGAGAGGAGAGAAAAAGAGTGCATGAGAGAGAGAGAGAAGAGGGAAGAGAGAGGGCGAAGGTGAGAGACAGCAAGAGAGGGAAAGAGAGAGGTCAAAGGACAAGGGGAGGAGAGAGAGGAAGATAGAGGGGGAAAGAAATGGGAGAGAGAGAGAGCGCGCGAGAGGAAAAGAGAGTGATGAGAGAGAGAAAGAAAGCCGGTGAAAGAGAGACAATAAGAGAGGAAGGCGAAGAAAGAGAGAGAGAGAGAGAGAGAACAAGCGAGTAAACACATTCCCACCCCTAGCATTCATCAACGAACAATAAAGTACCGCTATGAAAACGACAACCAAAGTACATGTTGGCGGGAAATGATAACATCTCACAGCGCGCGAGCAACTCACGCGAAGTAAAAGCAAACGTCACTCACATGTCCGACCGGAAAGTTCTGTATCAAACAAGTGCATTCGGTTTTGGCGCCAGTGCACTGAAGTGCATGACATGTCGGAACGTGAGTACATGACGATAGCATTCGGAGAGTGCGATAGTAAAACTGTCCGCGTTCTTTTAGCCAGCGGCTTGAGAGAATGAGCCGTGGAAATGCGCGTTTGACTCGTGTCTCTATTTAGCGCTGCTGGGCTGGGACAAGACGCAGACAAGAGACTATCAGTAGTCTTCATCAAATCATGGAAGTTGTTAACTGTGGAGGCGATACGGTTAAAGGTGTGCTGAAATCGTTCGTTGCCAGACTAAAGTGTTTCATGTTCGTTCCTCTTTCAAAGATAGTACGTCACACTTAGTTCTGCACCTGAAAGATTGGTTCGTCCGACTTAGGCATGCATCTGGGTAAAGTTTGCTGCCTCTAGACTGATTCTATTTGAGTCGATTATATCAATACTCATACCTCGTTCAACCCCAAAGAGAAGTTATATTGGGGTCCATCCCTGGCTCAGATTAATAATCCTGTGACGGAGTCAGCCACAAACAGCGGCTGCCCACGATTTTGCCCACACAGGATATTCATTTGAAGGTGATTGTTGTCCAAACGGGGTATGGCGTAACGGGCGTAACGTTGGTAGGTTTTAATTCCTATCAATTTGCCAGGGCTGTCGCCCGAAGGCCTGTCCTTTGTGATCACTAACTGTCATGAGATTTTTAACGTTCGCAACTTGCACTATTGAGAGCTAAGTGTCTGTTCTCAGGAAAGTGTTTTGTAAAGGGAGACAGAAAATGTCCCCTTTGTCTCCACCTTGAAGCTGTTGACGGGATTATTTATAGATCCAGTCCGTCACTGAATAAAGGAAGCAGATATTCTCAAGGAAGCAGATATAAGCAGCATCATATACGAAAGAAGAACGAGATACACTATAGAGGCCCCCAAATACAACCAGATGGATATAGTCGAAGGTTGAACGGGGCCACTCGTCTCAGCTGAACTGGAACTGGAAACTGCATAAACCTGCCGTATAGTAGCTAGACTGGGCACAGCCAAAGGTTAGGGGAAGCAAAGTTAAGTTAGTTGCATATCCTTTACAGGACATCGTAGTCACCACCAGCATTTTTTCTTGCTGTTGTGATCTCTTGGCAAGTTTACGCCCAGTAGTTTGCCAATGCTTTCTGAACGACCGACACCCATACAATTTTCGTAAAAAAACCAACGCAAGGCGTATGTTGCTAACTCGCCTGCAGCTGTGTTTCGAACGCGATAGGCGGGATTGCGAATTGCGTCCGAAACACCTTCGCCATGGAGCAGGCTAGGGAAAGCAAACCCGAAAAAAAGATGCTTGTCGAAGTCGGATGTACTGGGCATAAGGCTTGACCAAACAGTGCAAGACAACTGACTTTATGAAGTAAGAAAACAACCATGCAGATGTCAGACACTAACCATTTCGTAAATACTAAAGAAGAAAATCCATTATTTTGGATTCAAATATTACATAGTAATTCTTAGAATAACCTGGATCAAGAAGACGACAAGTATCGACATTCTTGGCTCATAAACAACACCATATTTCGGAAACTGAGCTAGTGTGAGCACACTATGTGTTAAGAGGTTTGGACAGAATCGTGATCGGCTTGGTTTCTGGAAGGAGAGGTTAGGGTCGACCATCACGACGATCGACATACAACGTTTAACTGATTCAGTACCAAACAACAAGTACACTTGGACCAAACATGGTACACAATCAAATGAACAGGTATTTCGAATTTCCGTTCACAGAGCATTAAAATTGCAGAAGATACTACAAAATAAAACAACACGATGACCCTAGTAAGGCGATATATCGTCCTTCTGTCCAAACAGGAGGTCATGTGTAGCGATGTTATCCCACTGAATCAATGAAGACACACTGGGCATGACATGCATGTGGTAGGGGAACTGAAACGTGATCAAGAGGACATTCCGCGAACGACCCGCTGCACGAAGATGGCAATAATGAACAGATATCCACTGAAACACTGCACACAAACAGTATGAAGTGACATTAGTGTCACCGCCTCTGATTGTTTCACCTGGTGCCGCCCCCGCCCTCCAGACCCCCTTTGCCATGCCACTGCCTATGATACCTACTTTCGTTGCTAGCCGCGCCAGCTCACAAACCGTTATTTATCTAGAGACTACAGAACCCCAGGCCGTAGCAGCCAATACGGCGGCAATTTCTGCAATGGGACAATATCACAGCAATTACCCATTGTTTGCCCAGTCAGGCATAGATCACATGGCAGTCCTCGCCGTGCAGATTAGATTGTTCCATTGTTTTCTGGAGTGTCAGCGGACTCAATTAATTGCGGTCCGCGGAAGAGCCGTGAATCTGATGATACTTTTTTCATGCCCTATTTTATGGCGGCGATAAAATACCGGGATGTGGGTTACAAGAGGAAGAAGGCCATTTTCTCATTAATATACAACCTTTCATATTCTACTCTTATATTTAAATAAAAAGAGTTGCATGTCCGTTGAAAGACGTAGTAATAACCCCTATCCCATATCAGCTGTAGTTTGCCATTACTTTATGAACAGGAAGTTACACTGTAAGTCCAACTGACCAGCGTGCGGGATGGGGAACACTATAGCGGTCTTCAAAGGCAGTTTAAGCGCGAGCGAGTTAAACCTAAAGGCCGCGTCGACCTATATTCAACTATTGGGTGAAGGTATACCATAGTTATTTTATTATTTCTGTCTCAATCCCCACCCAAACCCACTAACCCATCCACCCAACCAAACACCATTTGTGGAGTAAAGGGAATCGCTGGGGGAATCGACTCTCGGATGATCACCGTATAGGCATATCCAGCACTCTACGGCAACGGGGGCGTTAGATGTTCGGGGTGTTGCTGCGATACGACACACATCTGGAGAATGAGACAGTTTCACAACCTACTTATTTAGTCGTTACCACAGGCGCGGGTAGTAGGAGATTGGATGAGCTCCACTGTGGTCTGCTCGTCTCCACTCTGAAGTGGTAGAATTAGTTCCCCCTCTGTTGTCTCCACTCTGAAGTGGTAGATTTCGTTCCCCTTCTGTTGTCTCCACCATGAAGTGGTAGAGTTAGTTCCCCCTCTGTTGTCTCCACCTTGAAGTGGTAGAGTTAGTTCCCCCTCTGTTGTCTTCACCTTGAAGTGGTAGATTTCGTTCCCCCCTCTGTTGTCTCAACCATGAAGTGGTAGAGTTAGTTCCCCCTCTGTTGTCTCCACCTTGAAGTGGTAGAGTTAGTTCCCCCTCTGTTGTCTCCACATTGAAGTGGTAGAGTTAGTTCCCCCTCTGCTGTCTCCACCTTGAAGTGGTAGAGTTAGTTCCCCCTCTGTTGTCTCAACCATGAAGTGGTAGAGTTAGTTCCCCTTATGTAGTGTTATGTAGTGTCTCCACCTTGAAGTGGTATAGTTCCCCCTCTGTTGTCTCCACCACGAAGTGGTAGATTTCGTTCCCCCTCTGTTGTTTCAACCATGAAGCTGTAGAGTTAGTTCCCCCTCTGTTGTGTCTCCATCCTGAAGTTGTAGAGTTAGTTCCCCCTCTGTTGTCTACACCATGAAGTGGTAGATTTCGTTCCCCCTCTGTTGTCTCAACCATGAAGTGGCAGAGTTAGTTGCCCTCCTGTTGTGTCTCCACTATGAAGTTGTAGAGTTAGTTCCCCTCTGTTGTCTCCAATTTGAAGTGGTAGAGTTAGTTCCCCATCTGTTGTGTCTCACCCTGAAGTGGTAGAGTTAGTTCCCCCTCTGTTGTGTCTCCACCATGAAGTTGTAGAGTTAGTTCCCCTCTGTTGTCTCCAATTTGAAGTGGTAGAGTTAGTGCCCCCTCTGTTGTGTCTCCACCTTGATAGATATATATATGGTCTAGGGCTAGGGGTTAAACGACTTTTCCCGTAATCCCTTATGCTCTCGTAACGTGACGTGACGTGCGCGAGAATTGGTAGTGGTTCTCTCCACGTCGGTAACTTACGGGGTATGTGAGCCGGTCGCTCAGAAAGCAATGGTAAACTACTGTGCGTAATATTGCCAAGAAATCAACAATCAGCTGAAAGATGCTGATGTTGACAGCGATGTCATGTAAAGGATATGTGAACAACAACAACAACAACAACACACACACACACACACACACACACATATATATATATATATATATATATATATATATATAGAGAGAGAGAGAGAGAGAGAGAGAGAGAGAGAGAGTCATATAAGAGGTTGCTGCAGCTACTGCTACTACTACTGCTGCTGACTCTACTACGTCAAAAGTCTCTTGTCTTCGCCCACCTCATCCTCCTCCTTTCTCTTTACTGTTCTAAACATAGGTTTTAAACAGGGGCAGCCGTGGCTGGCAGGTTATGGTGTCCGACTCAGAAGGCAGAGGCTTCCATCTCACCATAGGGCTGGGAGTATTTCAAGAACCTTCGGTATCTAATGACATCACACGCCCCCTGACCTCTGTGGTAGGTACCCAGCCTTCTCAGAAAAGGGCGAAAAACAGGATGTGCTGTGTTCAAGACGTGCACATTAAAAATCCCACTGCAGTTGGAAATTGCAAAGAGTAGGCTGTGTGGCCCATGCCCTGGCAATATCTGAGGGGAAAAAACCTATCTACGGGTAGATGGAGCCAGTTACCATGGACGAAATCAATCTAGAGGAAGCAAACCTGAGACAAATGTACACAACAATCGGATACATTGATCTTACAGGTGCATAAGTAGGTGTGGCGTACTAATTTGAGAGAAGAAGAATTTTGCTCAGGCTATCTTTTTGGTGGCTGGCCCAAGGATACCATAGGAAAAAAGACAATGTGGGGACGCTGAAACTGTTGGGCACCTAAAACTGTGGGGCACCTAAAACTGTGGAGCACCTGAAACTGTAGAGCACCTGAAACTGTGGGGCACCTGAAACTGTGGGGCACCTGAAACTGTGGGGCACATGAAACTGGGATAGCTGAAATTGTAGGGTAGCTGACACTGAGGAGCACCTGAAACTGTGGGGTACCTGAAACTGAAGGGTACCTGAAACTATAGGGTACCTGAAACTGTGGGGCACCTGAAACTGTGGGGCACCTAAAACTGTGGGACAGCTGAAACTGTAGGGTAGCTGACACTGTGGGGCAGCTGAAACTGTAGGGTAGCTGACACTGTAGGGTAGCTGACACTGTGGGGCACCTAAAACTGTGGGGCAGCTGAAACTGTAGGGTAGCTGACACTGTGGGGCACCTAAAACTGTGGGACAGCTGAAACTGTAGGGAAGCTGACACTGTGGGGCACCTAAAACTGTGGGGCAGCTGAAACTGTAGGGAAGCTGACACTGTGGGGCACCTGAAACTGTGGGGCACCTAAAACTGTGGGGCAGTTGAAACTGTAGGGAAGCTGACACTGTGGGGCACCTAAAACTGTGGGGCAGCTGAAACTGTAGGGTAGCTGACACTGTGGGACAGCTGAAACTGTGTGACAGCTGAAACTGTAGGGAAGCTGACACTGTGGGGCACCTGAAACTGTGGGGCATCTAAAACTGCCCGACACCTGTGAGAAACTTCTACTGAATACGGGATTCGTGCAACTTACTCATCGTTTTGCTTAGAAGGATGAACACAAGACACTGGCGGCTGAAGGAGAAGCTTCGAACTGAATCTTCCGCAGTAATCGCTTGCTATGCGTGACAGACCTGGCTCAAGATGACACATTCTGTAGACGTGACTAATTAGCCTTGCGTCGAAGTACATGTCCCTTTAGGAAGTCACTCTCATCATTTGGAGGCGACAGGTTTGAATCTCGGTGTGCCTACAGCTGCCATTTGTAATATTATTTAGTGTACTGTACTGGCAGCTGGTCGTTTTGACAGACGATGGAAAGGTAACACCAATAGATCCGTAACAAGACAAGCTGCAGAAGCTACCGGATAAGCAAATCAATTCTCTAACTGTCTACCGTAATATTATCTAGTGTCACGTAATCTCCAATCCTAAACTTTACTTCTAGGGATGCCAATCAATGATATGAGTTACACCCACCGTGTCCTCGTGCCACACCAAGATTATCCAATACAAACGATTGGAAACTCCCTGTTGGAAAAATGTAACTTCAAAAACAGAAAGCCTGGGCGTTTTGACGTTCGCTATTTAATCCTCTTTAATAAAATTCACTGCGCAATAAATGAATAATGCAACACATGCTATGATTCTAGACACTACAAAAACAGTACGGCAAAAACGCTAGTTCTAAATTACTTTCTAGGAAAACATAACTCCATCCGGTTAAAAAACAACTGCAAATACATTAATTTTAAATTACTGTTTTACAAAAACACGAAGACACACAGTAATATTAAATTACTGTTTCACAAAAACATAAGGACATATATTAATACTAAATTACGAGTGAATTCTTTCGTCAGGTCTTAGATATGACAAGTTTTGCATGCTAGCATTTGGCAGAAGCACATTCAAGTGTTTGACCACAATTGGCAGTTTTTATAAATGTAATTTAATGTTAATATATCAAGGGATCTGTGATAGCGTATTGGTTAGTGTACCGTAATGACAGCAGACGGTACTACCTACCTTCTGTAAGCGCCGAATGTTGGGCGGCGCTTACCAAACCCGACATCCCACATTGTGCCAACGGCCTCGGGCGGAAGAGCGCAATTGGGAGGGTACAAGCCTTATCCTGGTGTGAAGAAATGCAACCTAGAGACAAAATGTCACGGCAGGGAAGACCATGACCTAAGCCTTGGTTGACAGCTGGTCTAGGATCGAAGCTCCGACAGGCAGACAGTTAGAGCATTGCTTTTGCAGCTTGTCCAAGCAAAGATCAGTCCAGTGCACTAGAAGTAGTAGCAGGTATATGGATGCGCTTGAGTTCAAAGTGAACGGGGGGAAAAGCCAGTGAAGAACTGAGAAAGTTCTGACCTACCTACACCAGCTCTACTTGAGAACAAATTCTACGGAGATGTAAACAACTGCAAGTTGACTGCTGCATTCTTTAAATATATTCATGTCAAGGCCTGAAGATGTATGAAGAAGGGGTTTATATTGAGGTCACATGGGCACACAACAATACAACTGATTGTCCTCATGTATGAGTTCCAGATTTATTGGTGTTACTATTCCTCTGGAGTAAACTAGGCAGGCCGAGAGAGGGCAACACATGGTCTCTATATTTTAGCCCAGGCTTTGTTCTCTGGAGAGGTATAACTCCATCCCTGGTCTTAACCGGTCTCGGAATCAAAGCGAGAGGTGGCAGTTACGGGTTATAAGTCATTGTCAGTTGGCGTAGACATCGGGCGCCAATGGTTGTCTCTGACGGTGGGAGACACCTACAGGTGTCACTGATCAGCTACCGCCCGCCATAAGCTGGGCAGCCCCCAGCCAATTGGGTGCTGATCCGTCACAGCCTACCTGCTTCAATTGGTGCTTGGGGATAGGACACAATCTGCATCGCAGGTTGTAAAACCAATGCACCAAGTATTACTAAACCTGGAACGTAAGAACCATGTGTTCAGGATTTTCCACTGACCTGACGAATATTGACGATGTGAGAAGAACGGCTGTGATTGATGCCGAACTCAATCGTCTTAACATTGATATTGCTGGCCTGCAGGAGACTCGTCTCGCTGAGGAAAGGTCACTCAGGGAAAACAATTAATTTTTTTTCTTTGGAAGGGTAGAGAGCAGGCAGAAAAAAAGGCAACATGGTGTGGGCTTTGCAGTGAAGGATTCGCTACTGGGAATTATTGAAATTCCAGAAGGAGGTAATGAAAGACTATTATCCTGCGCTTGACAACCTCTTGTGGCTTTGCCACCATTATCACTGCATATGCACCGACACTCACTTCCCCTGATGATATAAAGGATTCGTTTTATGAGGAGTTAGCCTCCGTGATAAAGACAGTTCCTAAATTCAACAACATTTATATGCTCGGTGATGTCAATGCTCTTGTGGGCAAGGACTCGAGTTCGTGGCCAGTGTGCCTTGGAAAATACAACATCGGTCGCATGAATGAAAATTGGCAAGGGCTGTTAGAGCATTGCACCAGAAATGACCTATGTATTAGAAACTCCTTTTTTTAAAACAAAAGAGCTGCATAAGGTCACATGGAAACATCCAAGATTCGGCCATTGGCATCAGCTGGACTTCATCATCACACGGAGACAACATCTAAACCAAACATCATTAACTCGAAGTTACCACAGACCTGACTGTGATACGAATCATTCTTTGGTTGTTGAAAGGATTAGACTGAGACCAAAGAGAATCTACACAGCTAAGCACAAATCTAGCCCCAGGATTAATATTATTAACACTCACGATCCTGATAAGTGCTTTGAGTTCCAACAGCAACTTGAAGACGCTTTCACTGATACATCAGAAAATTTTACACCAAGTGAAAAATAGGGTAAACGTAAGGAAACTCTTTATAAAACAGCGGTAGGAGTTTACAGCACTGTGGATCATAAGAGGCAGGACTGCTTTGCGGCTAACAGCCAGACAATGCAGCCCTTGATTGATAAAAAGAAGATAGCTCTCTTAAAAAAACAAGGAAAGAACAACGCGTAACACTCTTAGTGAGCTTAAGCAAGCTAGGAAGGATGTGCAAAAGGCTGCCAGGTAGTGTGCAAATGATTATTGGATCAAGTTATATGAGTCCATTCAAAGTGCAAGTGGTAAGCGAAACATCAGAAGCATGTATGAAGGAATAAAGAAAGCCTGTGGTCCAATGATCAAAAGAAGTGCGCCACTGAAAATCTTGATTGGAGAAATCATCACTTATAAGAAACAGCAGATGGACAGATGGGTAGAACACTATTTGGAGCTTTACTCAAATAAGACCAAACTAGCGGACGATGCCCTCAACACCATAGAGGCCCTACCAACTCTTGATCACCTGGACACACTTCCCACAATAACAGAAGTTAAATGTGCCATGGGTTGTAGTTATTAAGCCTTTATGAAGCACAATGTAACAAACTATCGTCTGTCAAGACGGCAAGGTGCCAATGTAACAAACAAACAAAAAATATGGCGGCAAACATTACGTCTAAATTGCTGTTTTACAAAAGCATGATGACACATATTAATTCTAAATTACTGTTTGCAAAAAGCATGGTGATATGCGTTAATTCTATATTACTGTTTATAAAAATAAAACATGGCGACACACATTAATTCTAAATTACTTTGTACAAAAACATAGCAATGCGCGTTCATTTTATATTACTGTAAAAAAAACAACAACATAACCAGACGCACTAATAGTAAATTACTGTTTATGGAAACACATACATTCTAAATTACTCCTACAAAAACATAGTGAACGACTAACTCAACAGCACTCTATTAAAACACAGCGAAACCTGTTAATTCTATGGTACACTCTAACAATAAATTCAAAATGACAATTACTACTAGCATATGAAAACATCAAAAAAGAAAAAAAAAACATTACCAGTTCTTTAAAAAAATTACTTAACAAAGTTAGTAGTTTTTAAACTGATAAAAAAATAAATAAATAAATAAAAGGTAAAATAAAAAGCATTTAAATATAGATGCATCTATATAACATGACAAAGACAGGTCTAAGCCATCATGTTAAATATATGGCAAGAAATGGCACCGGTGTAAAACAATATCTATTAAAACATGGCAGCAACATTTATGAACATTTATGAACGTAAGCAAAACAGATTAAGAAAACCATTTACGGTAAAATCTCGACTATAATGCGCACAGGCGTTACTGTAGTCAGATTTGAAGTAACATTGAATTACCCAAGTATAGTGCGCAGCCGTAACTCATAAATACGGGCACCTCATTTACTTGGCTGCAAGTAGATGGGTTGAGTCAACAAATGACATCACAGAACTTCGGGCATTCCCATATGTGCTCCGTCCTCAAATCCAACAACCAGCGAAGAGTTCCAATACTAACAGTACCGGCTGCAATCGGATTATGTGTTAGCCTGGCCTTATCTCGGAGTACCAAGTGTCGGCCAGATCCACTGCTCACTCGCTGCCGCACCATTATCTCCAGGCAAATGATGGTGTATCTGTTCTTCCACACTATAATCATGATCCCAAAGGAGCCTGACTAGATCAACCTCACCGTTCAAACGCAGGACAAATCTGCACAAACAAATCGGGGTGTATGTAGGTCAGGAGCTGTTCAAAGCCCAAGCAATGGCAAACACTGTAGCAGGCGTGGATGAGTTAAAGGGATCCTACGGCTGGGGTGTCCTGGAACAGAACCGTCTGTCAATTCACTATTTACTGTTAGATTAAGGCTCAAAACAGGCCGGCCAGGGAACACGTGAAACTTAATGAATGGCTCTGAAATATCTGACAGTGTGTTTTGTTTATTAGCCGGTCTCCGTGGCCAAAGGCTTGCGAACGCAGTTCGTGAGCCGCTTACCATGCTTTCGAAACGCAGCCGCGACTGATTTGTGCAGCAGACCGTGTTGCATTGTGTTATAACGTGTCGGTATGGGAGCCGGTCGTTCAGAAACATTGGCAAACTACTGAACTAAAATTTGCCTCGTACATCAACAGCAGGTTGCAAGGGATATGCAACATAAAAAAACATTGTTTATTATGGTTGAAAGGGTTAATTATGCTACTTCTTTATATGTTCAACTTTTTTTTTCTTCTGTAGTATCAATTAATCTGGAGCCGTATCCACAATAAAAGTTGGCTGCAATGGATCTCCAACATTGTCTGTGTATCGCCCTGACTGTACATTCTGTCAGAATGCTGTTCGTCCATCTCTTGATGTTACATTTCCACTTGTATCGTTGTCTACCTCTTGCTCGCTTGTCTTCAACCTTACCCTCCAGTATGGCTTTCATAAGAACATAGCCGAAATATTTAACTTGCCCCTTTTTGATTTCTTTCACCAACTCCCTTTTCATTCGCAGTTTTTCTAGAATCTCTGTATTTGATTACATTAGTAGTATACTCCTGGCGAAATGCAGCGCCTATATCAGGCAATAAATTCTGCAATATATTGTTTGTGTCCTCATTATTCAAATTCAAAATAAGAACATGGTCTGAATATAACACAAACAAAATAAAGGACACCTTGACACGCCTTGGTGCGCATTGGGTATATGACACTAATTCCATATTTGATAACCAATCGGCATTCGAGGGGGTGATGTGGACAACATCGCGCCAGTCGCCGTTACTTTTATGGTACTCAGTTTAGGCTGTGAGAGCTCTTGATTGGAACAGACAATTAGAGTACAAACAGTGCGGATTATAGTCGAGAGTTTACGTCGTCCTAATTAAAACATGTCTAAGAAAATTACCAGTTCTAAAATCACAGAACAAACACAGTTACTGGCGTTAAACCTACTTAAAATCAACCTGCACAAAGTTGCACTCAACAAAAATCCAGTGGCAAAACATGGAAAAGACCATTAGGTCTAATTCACTATTTAAATACATGGCAAGATGTGGCATCAGTGTTAAAAACACAAAATAAAACATAGCAATAACATTGGTAACAATGCCCCAGGAAGAAATTGTAAGGCATTAGCTAAAAGAGCAAATACTCCGTCTGCTTTAGCTGGCAAGAAATAGCATTCAGTGTCAATAATAGCTGCTAAAACAAAACTGTAACATTTGCTGTTAATTCCACAGGATGGAATTTCAAGGCATTAGCTAAAATAGCAAACAGTTTGTCAGCTTTAACCGGCAAGAAACGGCATCTGTGTCAACAATAGCTGCTAAAACATGGCTGTAATAATATCTGTTAACAATTCCAGAGTAAGAAATTACACAGCATTAGCTAAAAGAGCAAACAGCTTGTTAACTGGCAAGAAATGGCACCAGTGTCAACAATAGCTGCTAAAACATAACTGTAATATTTGTTAACAATTCTAGAGCAAGAAACTACGAAGCATTATTTATTAGTAAAGAGAGCAAACCGTTCGTTAAATGGCAAAACAATAGCTGCTATAATATAACATGGTTGTAGCGTTTATGAACAACTCCGCAGCAGGAAAATACAAGGTATTCGCTAAGAGAACAAACAGCCCAACTCTAGCAGACAACAAATGACATTTACTACGTGATCGTCTGAAATACCAGCGAGAGGAAGAGTTCCAGACCCACACAGAAATTCACGAAGAGATCACAACCAACAACTAAACCCCTGCAAGCAAAGGCTTCATAATCAAATGGAGACTGAACAATATTAAAGTTATTGATGGGCACGCATAGAAGTCGCTGTGTACGGGGACACATCAGGGAAGCCAGGAATGGACACAATATGGCCGACCATGCAAGTGGTAGGAAGCGACGGGGGAGGGGTTGACTGAGGTTAGCTAATTCATTCTTAGAAAGCTATAGCTGCACATTTTACGCAATCATGAACAGGTTCTTAAAGGGCTTGGCGTAGGATGGGCGAGTGCTCCACTGGGAGATAAAAGGCAGCAGCAGAAGAAGAAGAAGAAGAAGAAGAAGAAGAAGAAGAAGAAGAAGAAAAAGAAGAAGAAGAAGAAGAAGAAGAAGAAGAAGAAGAAGAAGAAGAAGAAGAAGAAGAAGAAGAAGAAGAAGAAGAAGGAAGAGGAGGAGGATCAGGAGGAGAATTAGGAGGAGGGGAGGAGGAGGAGCAGCAGCAGCAGCAGCAGGAGCAGAAGAAAGAAGAAGAAGAAGAAGAAGAAGAAGAAGAAGAAGAAGAAGAAGAAGAAGAAGAAGAAGAAGAAGAAGAAGGAGAAGAAGAAGAAGAAGAAGAAGCTACATTCCAATTCCAATTTTCAAAAACAAAAATTCCAAATTCGGCCTCGTCTAACCTGCTTCATCAGCTGTGGTTAGAAGCTACATGCCAACAGTCTGGTATTTATGATACCAGACTAGCTTGTTCCTTCAGCCGTGATGGTATAGGGAGTGGGGTAGGGGGGGGGACTTCCGGTCCCCAACATGGCGGATGGGCAATTGAACCGATAAGGCCTCTGGAATGTTTACACTTGTGGCTACGGTTCGCATTTGCATTTTCCTCATGTTGGACTGGTAGTGCATGTTCATGCGTGGTGCGACACTGTGAGCTGTGAATTTCGTGTGGAATGCTTTTACATCTGTCGGCTGTTGTTGAACTGCAAGTTAAGAATGATGGTGGCCGGCAGTCGCTGAACTGACTGGTTTGCCTTTTCAGTTCACGAGTGCATTTTTCAGGAAACTCCTGGGCAATCGTCGCTGGAGCTACGGAGGTCGTGCTTTGTGCGGCGCATTCGGCGAGTCACCCTACGGAAAGAGACCGAGCCATATAGGATAAAACCCGGGTCAATGAAGTCGTTCTGATGACTGCCGCTTCCATTGACGATGAACTGTACTTTTCGTGGAGGACTTTCGTGTTGGCATTCTGGCGGTGGCATTAAGCACAATGTACCTGTGCGGGCTGTTGGCTTGCCGAGACTCCTGTCTGTTCCACTTTTCACATTGAGCAGCATTTTATGTGATATTCACTGGCACAGGAACGGAGCATAATGGGGATGACTGGCTGCCGTGAAGTTGGAAGCGCGACTAACTAACTAACTAACTAACTAACTAACTAACTGGTATAGGGGTGGGAAGGTGAAAGATTCAGCCCTTTACCGGGACTCGAACCCAGGAGCACAAAGTTAGCCAATCAATGCACTGACCACTTCGCAACAACCGCATACTTTCACGTAGAAGGAAAGACAACCACACCACGCCTAAAGTCCCTGCACCCGTTCCAAATGAACAACATCTTGGTAAAGTCTGGGAGGCAAATTAAGCATGCACATGTCAACAAACAGAATTGCAAGGAGGCTCTAAAACTTTCAGGCCTCGTTTAAAAGACCAGGTCTTTAATGTCAATATCCGACCCACTTTTACAGCGCACACGTCACTGACGTTAAACGATTACTCTGTCTGTTTGCACCTGTGTTCTCTCCCCTGCAAGTTTCCGGAAGTTAAAAAAAAAAAAAAATGGCCTCCCTCCATGTTGCAATTTTTTGGTTTTGTTTCTGGTTCTTTGTTTGTTGCTGAAATATATTTTCTGTACAGTAACTGTCATTTCATCGTTGTGTCATTTCATTTATGTAGGCCCCTCTATTTTTAACAATTATATCTGGAATTGAAAATGTCGCAAACTTTGAATATCTTGCGAACTGTTCAAATTAAGTCAAACGTTGGCTGCCAGTAGCAATGGCGAAGTTAACTGATTGATTGTCGAAGGATACTATGTTGCAAAATGTAACCTTTCAATTGGACAGAAGGACGATATATCGCCATACTAGGGTCATCGTGTTATTTCTTTTGTTTCGTGGTCTCATCTCACCTCATCAGGTTCCTCTTTTACTTTGCGATATCGAGGTGAAGAATTAGCGGGAGAGTGCCCGTGTATGGGCTTCATATATCGAGGTCCCATGATCTCTGTAATTCCCTCTATCCATCGTTTACATCGTCGGCCTCTTCCTCTGCTTCCGTCTTTTGTTTCGTGGTATCTTCCGCAATTTCAATGCTCAGTGAACGGAGATGTACATTATAATCCTCGTTCATTTAATTGTGTACCATGTTTGGTCCTAACCTACTGTTTGTTTGGTACTGAAGCAGTTAAACAATGCTACCTATGGCAAAGTGGAGGTTCAGCAGTACCAAGAACCTATGGCATAACATTAGCAAACAAGTGAAATGTTGTGAGAGCATGCATCTTTTCTGTGGTAACATACGAATGTGAGTCATGGAACATTCACATTCACTAAAGAAGAACATTTGAGTTTTAAGCTTAAGTGTCACAGAACAATTCCTAGAATATCGCGGACAAAGAAGAAACATTCAGACACTCTACAAGACCTGAACACGGAAGACAACTGGCTTAGAAACATGTCTCGTGTCTCGGAAACTAAAATACTCTGGGCAAATTAAACAAAACATTGCTCTGGGAAAGATGGAAAGAATGGTTCCTGAAATAAAAATTATAAAAAAAAAGGAGGGGGCGGGGTGTGGGACGATCGGCAAGAAAACAGACCCAGGACATCGAAGGCACCTTAGGGAAAAGCATGATAGTCGTCGTTGGAGCTACGAAGTTCGTGCTTTGTTTCGCCCTGTGGAAAAAGACTGAGCCATAAGGGATAAAACGCAGTGAAATTAAGTCCATCCTCCCGCCTTTACATCTAGAGGAAAACATAACATCAGATGGGAGATGCGTTGCAGAGATAAAGAGCAGAATATGACAAGAGACAAAGATCAAAGATACTTTACAGCGAGACATTAAAATGTTGGAGATATACACCACAAGCGCCAGCCTAGAGCATCGCACAAAGCACGAACTCCGTAGCTCCAGTGATGGCTTCTGTGGGTCTCTGGAAATACTGCACTCGTGAAAACAGTCCGAAATCACACCCAAGACATTCACAATGCCACTCAGACAGCTTGACCACTTCGCTACATAGGTCCTCCAGTGTGTCGATAGAACCAACCAGCCAAGCAACCAACGAACCGAGTGTGGGTTGTAATGTTTGGGTGTTGTTACACGGAAAACTTAAGACATTGCAGATGTGGTTGTATTGACACTCACATAGATCGACTCTCTGTTGTAAACGTACTTCATTAACACGACCACTCATTATGTTGATTTTATTTGCAGGCAGGCACAACCATAAACTACAAAGCACTACAGCCATAGGCACGCCAAACTATGACCATAATTTACAAAATAACATTAACACGACCATATAAACACCACCCAAACAAAATATGTTGATATCTATAAAACAGCCTGACCGTAGATACCCCACTTACCTAAACTACGCCGATAATCTATACAATAATAATGATCGTACACAACCCACCTAACGAAACAATGTCGATAATCTACAAAATACATAACACCACCGTAGACACACCCACTCAATTTGTGTCGATAATCTACAAAATAAAACGACCAAAGGCATCCAACCGACACAAACTATGTCAATAATCTACAAAATAATACGGCAATTAGACACCCCACCCACCTAACTATGCCGATAATCTACAAAATAACACGGCAACTATCCGCGTTACCATGTGTGGGTTTACGAAAATAACCAGACTAAAGCTACAAACAACTCTCTATGACGATAGCCTCTCTACACCCTTGCTGTCTCCAGACTTCCCCTCTCTGCTGGCAGGTTCGACAATGAAGCTTTAAAGCCAACGAGTTAAACACTTGCTTTCGTCGAAATGCCTCGTTAAAACAACTATTCGTCTAAGCGCTGGGAAGACAGAACTAAACGACCCGAATTGCCTTAGCTTTAAACGGGTTTCACGAGTCCCTCTAATGGAGGATGCGTCGTGCTTGTAGTCAGAGAGAGAGAAAGAGAGAGAGAAGAGAGAGAGAGAGAGAGAGAGAGAGAGAGAGAGAGAGAGAGAGAGAGAGAGAGAGAGAGAGAGAGAGAGAGAGAGAGAGAGAGAGAGAGAGAGAGAATTTAGTTTTTTTTTCTGGATGTACCTACTGTAGGAATTGCATTGCATCTAAAATTGGTTTTTGTTCACGGAGCAGAGATGTTTGTTCACGGAGCAAAGACACTTCACTTGCCTTTAAAAGAAAAAAATTATCTCATCAACTCTCTTTTTATTCCGTTTTTCTAGAACCTCTGTATTTGATTGTTTTTGTTTCCATGAACACGTACTTCTGTGTATCCACATCTCCAAGGCCTCTATTCGACTTTCTAATTGCCTATTATATTCATTGTCCAGGCTTCCGCGCCATATAGTGGTGTTGACTATACATACCATTTGACAATTCTCATTTTTAATGCGTCATTGGCGACTGCACAAGCCAGGTGGCCTTAACTCCCCAGGCTCAGACCCGCCTGTCCTACACCGCAAGGTACTATAGGCAATACATGACCTTTTTTCAGTTAAATTCTCTAGATGGTAATGCTGATTTTATGTTGTTGAAAACAGTTTTGGCCATTCCTATTCCCTGTTTGACTTCTGCCATCGTCTGTTATATTACATGAACGTGTTTCACGGAGAAAGGCAAAGATTATCACGAAGAGACGGCGATAAAAACACACGAGTATAGACTTATAGAGTGCAGCATCTCATTAACAGAACCACGTGTTTAAAGTGGACCACTAGAACCGCGTTGTAAAACAGCCCACATAGAGAGTACATGTACAAGCTCAAAGCATAAAGGCGTGCTAGATCTGAAATTCGCGAACGGCTGAGAGCTCATCACATCAATGCTGTGAGTGGTGAATGCATGCAGAAGTAGTAGACAAGCAAGAAGCTGTAACATTAGGACTATGTCGTGCTCGGTTTCCGCAATTTTAACCAACACCGTGTGGGTCTATGTGTAAGAGCCTGACAACCAACAACGACGTCACTGAACTCTGGGTTTGCCCATATAGACCCTTTCTCCCATATACGATTTCGAAGATTTATTAGGCACGCACAAACCCCGTCCTCAACCACGATTCCTCCTGCTAGTGCTAACTTCAAGTTGGAAATAAAAAGTCAGGCACTGTAACTTCTGATCACAATATGGTCGAAGATGTAGGGTCACAACATTGAAACCTTGCTACTCTAATAGCTTATTAGGATTAAAATTGAAAACCAGTTAATCAACTCTTTGGGATATATCCATCCAGCGTTGTAGATGCCATTGTACAACTCTGTTGACTCCTCTCTATGTAACCATATCTAACTGTTAGCACACCTTTGGCTCCACATTTTCTTATTTGGCACCTTTTGGACTTCTGCACCGCCTTCCCAACAACGAAGGATGTTTAATTGCCTAGCAATGTATCATACCTAGATGTTTTCTGTTTATGTTTTAATGTCATAAAATATTTTGATTCCATGTGTTTCTTTAAATACGTTTGTGTTGTTCCTGAGGAAATTTAATATAATCAAAATGTCGGATTCAATAAATTACTTGTATTTTATTATTTATTTTTAAATTTGGATGTCGTTATTGATTCTGTCCCTTGTGATTTACGTTTTCCCTAGTGGAGTTCATTGTAAGGTATGTTAAAAAAATATTTTATCACTTTTACGCAGAGTATGTGTACATTACAACGACCATCTTTCTTCCCAAAACAACACCACCTCACACAGAAAACTGGCTAGACAGAGCAAGCATAACGTATTCGAGATTAACTGACAGATACAAGCAAACAGAATGCCAGAAATAGAAATCAAGTCACCTGGGCTAGCCAGGTAAACCAGAAAGATGTATGCAAAAGCAACCATTTCTCAAAGAGCCAGCTGGCAAAACTACTCTTGTCAACAAAGACAAACTAACTCATTTCGACATTCACACAACTGCTAAAATCCAAACGTGAATTGTTGGAGCAGTCGACCCTTCCAACTTTGTAAAACATCGGGGTCACTTCTGCTGAAAGAGAAAACAACAGAAGTTTAGTTTTTACAACCACCATGGAGTTTAATCAACACTGCGACGACGTCTCTGGAGCATGAAAACATACATCTCATCTGTTTGCGAAATTATAAATATTTATAGGTATTCTCAGCTGGTATCGCCTGCTCTTAATCTTCAGGAGAGCTGATGGCAGTGGTGCGCCATTACCCTCTTTGGACAGCAATCGCCTTAAAATTAATATCCTGTTTGTGGCTCACTCAGTCACGGGTTTATTAATCTGAGCCAGCAATGGACCATAATATAACTTCTCTGTGAGGTTGAACGGGGAAGTGGTAATGGTATAATCAATATAGAAATGGCGAGATAGGGCATTCAATTCCTACACTGGTATTCAGATGGACTTGAACGATGACTTCTCATTCAAACTACTGAACGTAAAACTGCCTAGAAGATTAACCTGGGGGTTGATTGCGACGTCCTGCAAACGTGTTAACTGATTAAGTGCCATGGGATGATCCATCGTCTTAAGTAACTTCCAGTATCTGCCAATGGCTTATATACAGTAGTTTTCCATATGCAACCCCCTGTAGTTTGATGTATAAAACATGTCTGCTGGCATATTAACAACTTTTAAGTCCTAACTGTGACACACCACTACCTCCCATTTTCCGCTATTCAGTTTTGTTTGATCCAAACATACTTTTTGTTTTGCACTGCATCTGTTAACATAGGCATTCTCACAGATCTAAACTATTTTGAGATATACAGGAAGCAGGAAAAAGTTGTGTGCAGATCAAATAAGGCAAGCAATCACTGCTATAAATTACACACCCGTGGACACTAACAGATTTAATCAAGCAGGGCGGTAGATATTACAACCATTGAATAAAAGAAATAAAATCACAGATAGCCAACCACACATACAGAAATTTAAACATATACAAAATGTTCAAAACAAAGTATTCCCTTCATGAACTGAAACAAGGAAGCCATAAACAATACATTGCACAATATGTTGCCTGACATATTTCACTGCATCTAGTCAGGTGCATACTGTGGAGTTATATATCATGTGACACGAATAAATGAATCATAATTTGGTTGAAATATGTAACACACGTAGGCACTGATGCTGTTCGAATGTGGAGTGTTCGTTATATGTTATATATATACACTGAAAGAATGAATGTGGGTTGTTTGTTATTTGTAATATATAAACTGAAAGAATGAATGTGTGGTGGTTGTTATATTATATATATTAATATATATATATATATATATAAT
Organism: Cepaea nemoralis; assembly: GCA_014155875.1. NCBI lineage: Eukaryota > Metazoa > Mollusca > Gastropoda > Stylommatophora > Helicidae > Cepaea > Cepaea nemoralis. Next base: position 564,664 of record JACEFZ010002919.1, read on the forward strand.
GAAAGAATGAATGTGTAGTGTTTGTTATATGTTATATATAGAATGAAAGAATGAATGTGGGGTGTTTGTTATATGTTATATATAGAATGAAAGAATGAATGTGGATTGTTTGTTATATGTTATATATAGATTGAATGAATGAATGAATGTGGGGTGTTTGTTATATGTTATATATAGAATGTAAAAATGAATGTGGGGTGTTCGTTTATATGTTATATATAGAATGAAAGAATGAATGTGGAGTGTTTGTTGTATGTTATATATAGAATGAAAGAATGAATGTGGATTGTTTGTTATATGTTATATATAGATTGAATGAATGAATGAATGTGGAGTGTTTGTTATATGTTATATATAGAATGAAAGAATGAATGTGGAGTGTTTGTTGTATGTTATATATAGAATGAATGTGGATTGTTTGTTATATGTTATATATAGAATGAAAGAATGAATGTGGAGTGTTTGTTATATGTTATATATAGAATGAAAGAATGAATGTGGATTGTTTGTTATATGTTATATATAGAATGAAAGAATAAATGTGGGGTGTTTGTTATGTTATATATATGGAATGAAAGAATGAATGTGGAATGTTCATTATATGTTATACATAAACTGAAAGAATAAATAAACAATAAAGTAGCAACGACTTTGTGATTGATATATTGTAGAATCCAACCCTGTTGTGTTTCAACCCTGAAGTAGTTTATGTAATAAACTAAAAGAAATCATTGATCATTTAAACTGTAACAGTACATGAAAATTACAAGGGAAAGGAAATAGCTGCAGAAAATAGGGGAAAACCCTCATGGATTGATTGATTGATTGATTGATTGATTTAGGAACCGACATCACAGCATTCGGGACATTCCCATAAGCGCTCCGTCCCCATCCTCAGCAGCCAGCGAAGAGTTCCAACACTAATAGTTCCAGTAGCAATCTGATTATATGTCCGTCTCGCCTTTCCTCTGAGCGTCGAGCATCGGCCAGATCCCCTCGTCACACCTCGCTGTCTCATTCTTACCAGACTATGGTGATCCATTTGCTCCTCCGAGGTGTACACGTGCTCCCACAAGGCCGCAACCACATCTGTTTTGTCATACATCAATACTCCACCAAGTTTTGCCGAGCCAGCCAATCTGTCCGCCTGTTCATTCCCCAGCACACCGGCATGCCCAGGAGAAAAGATCCAGGTGATGCTTGCTACACGTGACCTCCAAAGCGAAGCAAGCCACTCTGCACGAAGCTTGCCTGTTCTCACCCTCCTCTGCATGCTCATGGATTCTCACCCTCATGGATTGAAAAAGTACCCTGCTTGATGTGGTAGAGGGGTTGTGTGTTCAAATGACCCCAAGAGCTATGCAGACGTTCAGAAAGCAATGACTTCCTACTGAACTAATGTTGCCTGGTAAGTCACAAACAGCTAATAAATGCAGGTCTGATTGCCACGTCCTATAAACTGTTTACAAATGTGAATATATGACAATACTTATACAGGGAGCCAGTGGCCAAATGGCTAGCACACTTGCATAATGCGCATCTGCTGGTTTTCCGATCGAAGCAGGGATGATTTAAAAAACTTATTTGGGATAATAGGTTATTGGAAATAATATGGAAAGTAAAGGCGGCCGGTCTGATATTAAACACATCATCAAACGAGTGCCGATTGGTGTATACAAATATACACCTGAGGAGTGGGACAAGGGCCTGTAACTCTACTGTTTAACATGCATAATTTCCTTTACTTACAAAACAGGTTTAAAAGGTAGAGGGTCAACTTCACTGCACTGGGTTTTATTCCATATGGCTTGGTCTCTTTCTGCAAGGTGAATTATGAAAGTGTTGCACAAAGCATGAACTCCCAGGAGTCTCAGAGAAAATTGCACTTGTGAACCAAACGACATAGTCCGGAATCAAACACACAACCTTCAGAACATGAGGCAGGCGAAGTAACCACTTCGAGAAAGTCACTGCCTTACTTTACTCATCTTCACTGTACCAGCCCACTGTTATATTAATCCACCTTTTATGAGCCAACAATTTGACACCTTCTCTTTGGTACACTTGCTATTTTGACACAGTGTTTTCATTTAATGCTTTAACTCAGGGGCAGGGAACATCTGGCCTGCTGGCCATATGAGACTCACAAAATCATTTGATCTGCTCCTGCCAAGGCAACAGCAAGCATGACTCAAAATTCAACACATCAAGGAGCTTGATAAACAATCATCAATAAATTTAGAGGCAACATTATCAATACCAGCTAACATCACTTGCCTCACCACAGACAAGCCGTTAAGCCATCACTCAGCCCACAGCTGTGCTTCAAATGCGAGTATGCGGGATTACGAACTGCATCCGTAACCTTTGCCGACGATTTAATTCAATGTTTTACCGAATATAGCTGCTTAAGATGATAATTTTGTATAGCCCACGAGTTATTAGGGAAAAAAAAGAGACCCCACCTCTGCTTTAACACATCAATCAGAAAATTATGTCCTTAACGTAATAGCTGTCTGCCACCGAAAGAGTTTAAAATCAAAAACAGAGAAAAAACAACCCCACCCCCAAACAAAATAAAAAAACAACCCCAAACAAAACAATGAGGAGACATATAAAGAAGAAAAAAAGGCTTGGGAAAAGGCAGCAAGTTTGTTTCTCCCTTCATCTGGTCCCTGATCCAGAGCAACACACATCAAGGTGACTTAGTCATCTACACCAATGGGTCAGTGGTGAGAAACAGACGTAGTGGCTGGGGCTTTATTACAAAGGCTAATGGACGAGTCCTAAAAAAGGAGAGTCTGGCATATGAGACTATGACCTCCAGCATGAGAATGAAGGTGGAGGCAGTAACAGCGGCATTCCGGTGGCTAGAGGTGGCTACTGCAACACACGTATTCATTACGGATTCAAAGAGTATGCTTAGTAAGGTGGAGAAAGGAATGTTTGACTTGGTGATGAACTAAACACATTCCTGTACTGCTGACATTAGAATGTTGACACCAAATACACACGTGCCACCACTGCAGTACCTAGATCAGTGGTTCTCAACCTTTTTTGGCCCATGCACCCTTTCACCATATGTCAGAATGTTATTTCCCTCTTTCCAGCGAAGGAAAGAAGAATTCCCCCCTTTCCAAAATTGTCAGCCTCAAAAAGTGCATTTTTGATATTCACAATATTTTATTAACACACTAAATTAACTATATTACAATAAACAAACAGTTAAAATGTCAAAGAATTTTCACTAAATACACAACACCTGAATTCCAGAAAATTGTGCTTCATCAAACATAATGAAGCCAATCTTAGTCTGCCAATCTGTGGTCTTAATCCCCCCCCCCCCCCCACACACACACACACACACCAGTGGGGGGGAAATATTTCCCACTAGTTGAGAACCACTGATCTAGATGGATCAGATAACTAAAAACATCCTCCCCACATCCCAGCAACACTCATCCCTTACTCCAAAAGAAACAATCACAGCAGTCTAAACAGCCATCGTCGTCATCAACATCATCATCATCGTCATGATTATCACCATCAACATGATTATCACCTTCAACAACATCACCATCATATGATTATCACCATCAACATCATCATGATTATCATCAACAACAACAACAACACAATCATCGTCATGATCAACATCATCATCATTATCGGGCATCAACACCTCAGCTGAAACGAACACTACAATCAAGAAGTCAAACTGGGGACATCACCCGGTGACAGACTAGTTATGGGTGAATGAATTATCTCCTCTTGCTAGCTCCCATAAACGTGAACGGAAAAATAAGCTATATTCTGTTGATATGTATACAGACAGATCCATTCAGCCACAATGTTATCAGAACACACATGTACAGACAGATCAGATCTGGGCAGTCATGATGTTAACAGCGCGGGATGTTAATACAGAATACTTTCCATACAATTCTGATTATCTTCGCCAGATAAGAAACTAAGTTTTTGTTACTAGTGGAAGATGCTGGAAATGTCATAGAAAATTGTGTTTTATTTCCTTTTGATTAAATAGGCCAACATATGGTATATCGGTTATGTCATGTGTTTAGACTGACAGACAGATAGGCAGACATAAAGAAAGGCAGAAAGTGACATATTTGAGGATAAACAGACATATGGGCAGACAGACAGAGGTAGATAGACAGTGATAAAAAAACAGGCAGAGAGAGAGAGAGAGGGGGGGGAGAGATGAGAAGATATATAGACTGATAGGTAGATAAATAGGTAGATAGACAGACAGAGAGATAGAGATAAAGAGACTGACACTATGTAACCCTTACAATATGAGCAAGCATATCTATTTCACGTCAGTATGTATATTTGTTTTACATCAATAAGTACGTCAGCTGTAGATCAATTTGTCTATACTGTATACCAGATTGCACATCGAAATGAGTAATATATTTGTTTTGAAAATGGCTAAACCACAAAGTAAACTTAATAAAAACATCAGAAAGAGGCAGTATTCATTTTTTGGCCAGTCTTGTAAAATTTCTGCAGCGCAAGCGAGAACAGACAGCGAGAGTTTAAACATGCGAGAAACAGGAATAGATAATCACAAGACAGGAAACAGACAGACTTACCTTTGGGTCAGTCTTCCTGTTATGTGGGTCTTCCTCATCCATCTCAAAGTAAAGCTCATTCTTGGTGACGGACATGGTTCCATTCACTGCCACCCCAGGAGCGATCAGTTTACAAGGCGTCGACAAGGCAACCGGACCTGTAGACAGTAACAGAGCAAGCGGAACTTTAATTATACAACAGCTATGAAAGCAAACTTAAAATATCTAGTTCCCCACATACCCATGTATCATTATCATCATGTGTCATGCCAATAAGCATGGAATCAACAATGGTCATCCACTGCACCTGGATTCATATCCAGTTGTCTTGACTTTTCTTGCCACTGGACTCAGATGGACTCACGAGAGAGTGAGGTCGACAAATTGTGCAACTTCCTTACTTTAATCCAATTCATGTTTCCTTTAATCCAATGTCATGTTTCGCCAGTTCACATGATCACCAAGGTCGTGGATTAGCTCTGTTTCTTGTTTTGAGCATGCCATGTAGTCATCTAGATATTTACCTCCTTGCCTTCCCCTTGTTCTTTTCCCCTCAATCTTACCAGTGGTCACCAAGTTCTGCAGTTTAGTCTTTCTCATAATATGCCCAAAAGATCTGGACTGAGTACGACTAATTTCTCTAATCAGTTTGCAGTTTTCATCTGTTTCTTTAGGACCTGCTCATTGGCTTTTCTGTCTGTGTATATACACCCATGTATAAAACCAATGTGTAATGTAATAAACTAAATTACAATTCTCTGACAATTGAAACTGTAACAGTAAATGAAAACTAGAGAGGAAAGAAAATACCCGCAAAATATATGGGAAAACCTTTATGGATTAAAAGTCTCCGTTCTGTTGTGGATCCACCTTGAAGTGGTAGAGACCCCAATGATCCCAAAAGCTATGTCGATGGTAAGCAGCTATTGATAGAGCATCTCATACTGGACGGTCAAGAGGTAGGGACCAGATGAAGTGAGACATGGGACATTCAAAGGCTGTTGAAAGCAAACCCCAAAAAATATTTGTCGACATCGATTGTACCAAGCCACTGGCTTGACAAAACAGGGCAACACAACTCACTAGATGATGATGATGAGAGTGTCAAAACACGCAACAGAAAGACAACAGTTTCAATGGGGGGAAAAATCATGAGATGTACAGGAAAGAGGATGACACACTATACCATCACATTGTGAGACAAGAAGGGCTGGAGATGGATTACGACCAACCTGTGATATGAAGATGGCACCTGATGTGATAAACCTACCTGAGAACTCCTGCTTCACATCCTTCTCCTCCATGACCAACTCCTCATCTGTGAAGTCTGGAGATGGATTACAACCAACCTGTGATATGAAGATGGCACCTGATCTGATAAACCTACCTGAGAACTCCTGCTCCACATCCTTCTCCTCCATGACCAACTCCTCATCTGTGAAGTCTGTGGTTTCCCTCTGGGTTTTCTTGAGAGTGGCCAAATGGGCATGGAAGGCCTCTCTTGCTGCGTTAATGGCATCTTCAGCAGCACCTGGCAATGACAAACATTTGTAACTTTAGTGATCAGTTGAGGGGGGTACGGGGTGTCAGGCAGTGGTAGTACCTTTGGTAAGGATGACTGTTAGGTTCTTTTCAGGGCACATCCCCCACTGGTCCAAGTCTGACATCCAGCTCATGCCTGTGGCTCCTAGTAGCTGTCAGCATGCGACAGCGGCCACCCCCCGGGCAACAGCTGTGACAGGCTGACTAAACCAGGCATGGGTAGCCAATTTGGTGTCAAACCATTCGGTGAACTAGGGTATGCTTGCCCAGCATGTGAAGACAGGACTTGGCAGACAGCGCGGAAGAAATCATTGATGATTCAACGGGCAAGACGGCATTTACCTCTGCAAAGCGGTGTGGAGCGTAAATAGCCCGGCAAGGCACATAGAGCACCCTGGTCATCCACTGCACCTGTATTCGTCTCCAGTTGTCTTGACTTTTCTTGCCACTGAACTCAGATGGACTCAGGCGAAGAGAGTGAGGTCAATGAATTGTGCAACTCTTCCTTACTTTAATCAAATTCATCGCACAAGTCATTCTTCATCCAACTGGACTGCAAGAGGTGTGAAGAAAAGGCTGGACAGAAAAAAAACTGCAGGAGATCCTCCTCCTGGAACGTCAAGCATTCTTTGCCCACATTGTCAAAGAACATTTCGAGCCAAAATAGGCCTTATCAGCCATCTTAGAATTCACGGCTCCATACTTTTCAACTCCACTGGATGAAATGAATGGTCATCATCATTCTTGATGGACAAACAACAGGATAAGTTGAGCACATACACATAAGCTAGCACATGGTATAACTTGGTACTGGATCTGTGGATCTGTGGATCTGTGGAGATGGTACCTCGATATTGGATCAGAAGGAGTACCAACCTCATTCTGACAGATGCAAGCCCTCTCCTGGATTCAGACTACCTGAAGGTTAATGCACTAAACTAAAATAGATGAACTCCACCCTTCAGGGGAATTTTCAATCAACAATCACTATTCCCTAGTCTTGACCCTGAGGAAATATGGCTGCCTGGCTAGTGCAGTCGCTGCAAACTGCTGGTTAGGGTTTTCTTTTTTACCCCCAACAGAAACAAAATCTGGCAGCATTACAACACATTCCTCATGGAGATGTTACTCTGGTACTGAGTGGGAGAAAAATCCCTAGACCAATCTCATTCCAACAACACTACTCTGGCTCAAATGCCCTGAATGTCAATTCTTCAGACTTAAGAGTCAAAACTCATTCAACCAGTGGATTGAATAACCAGCCTAACATTAATTAAAAGTTAAATCTCAGTCATCAGAAAATTCACTAACTTCCTAAGATTCAAATTACTTTTAATGAGATAGGATGGTTAGTTCCCTTTTTTACTACTTTTCCGTTCCAGAAATTTCCAGAAAATGACTGGTACTTCTTCTGCGTTCATCAAGAGTGTGTTTTCAGGCATAATTGCGCTGTGTCACGTTATGCGTCCTTAGGCCAACACATCCGACTTTAGCAGGCGTTTTTTATCGGGTTTGTTGTGGTGCCGTCCACATCCCAGCTGATCAAGTTAGAACGGTCAAAGACTTCACGGTCAGCCCTCAAGGGAAGGCAGGGGCAGTCCATGGGCATTTACCACCATCCAGGGGGGGGGGGGGGGCTTCCATAACTGCAGAGCCAACACATGGTACTGGGCTTACCCACTGAATCGTCACGTCCTGCACATGACTGCTTAATTCCTCATTTCCATGTTTTGGCAATTCGTTCGCCACAGGCTGCTCCCAGCGCAAACCAGGAAGTCAGTCAGTCTGCAAACAACATCCACTCAGTGAGCTTTCAGTTCGGACATGTGCTGGACACTGTGCTCGGAAAACAAGATAGTCATAGCTGTTCCGGGCACGAAGGACATTCCAATCACTCGGAAGTTTTTGCATGGTGCCAATTTTATTTGCATCCTTAGGCCGGCACATCTGACTTCTGCGGGCGTTTTTTAATCAAGTTAGCTTTCCTAGGGGTTTCGAGGGACATTCGACTCTCACTGTTGTGGTGTCATCCACAACTCAGCTGGTCAAGTTAGAACGGCCAGAGACATCACGGTCAACCCTCAAGGGAAGGCAGGGGCATACCATGGGCATTCCCCACCATCCAAGGAGGCTTCAATAATTGCAGAGCGGACACATAGCGCTCTGGCCCTGGGCTTACCCACTGAATTGTCACGTCCTGTGCATGGCTGCTTCATTGCCTCACTTCCTTATATTGAGCTTTTCGTTCGCTTCTGGCCGCTCCCCCATACAAACCAGGAACAGTCAGTCTGCAAATGACATCCACTCAGCAAGCTTTCACTTCAGACTTCCACATAATGGATTTGCTAGCCAAGCGTTCCATTTTGAGTTAATGAGACGTTTTCCCATCTTTGATTACGCTCCACTCAGCAAGCTTTCGCTTCGGATTTCCATGTAATGGATTCGCTAGCCAAGCGTTCCATTTTGTGTTAATGGGACATTTTCCCACTGTTGATTACGCTCACTCAATGAGCTTAAAACTGGTACCAATTATATGAGGTTGGGACAACCCCAGAGGAGCACTGTTAAGAAAAAGTCATCCCGCAATGGTTGAGGACTGAGTCCAGAACATTTTCCAGCCTCGTCCACAACAGCAGTAAAACTAACATAATAAGACTGACATAAGTTCCCTCACCATGTTCAATAGCTGCCTTCAGAGTAGCCTCAGGATGTGAGGAGCCCAGTGGATTTTTGATCATCCGCCTCCTCCTACGAGAGTCATCCTCCCAGATGTCCAGCTTCCAGAACTCCTTGCCCCTATAGGAATGTGAGAAATGAACACATGTGTTGTTGTTGTTCAGACAGGACATAGACAATAATCTTCAGAATCCAGACAGGACACAGCAGGCAGTGATCTTGAGAATCCACACAGGACACAGCAAGTTAAGAAACCATTAGTTCAATAAACAAAGGAATGGGATCAACTTATACATGTAATGATGGAACAGCTAAAGATCTGCTGAAAGTATCCAAGAGTTGAGTTGTGTCAAGAACCAACATCACAGCACTTGGGACATTCCCACATGCACCCTGTCCTCATCTTCAACAACCAGCGAAGAGTCTCAATACTAATAGAATCAGTTGCAGTCTGATTATGTGTCCGTCTGGCCTTTCCCGGAGTGCTGAGTGTCGGCCAGATCCTCTAGTCACCCCCTGCGGCACCATTCTCTCCAGGTTGTGTTGACTTATCTGTTCTGCCACACTATACACATGATCCCACTTATGCCCTACCGTGCACCAATAACCCATCTTGTGGAGCAGACCCAGCTGATCTGTCTGCCTGCTTGTTTCCCAACACACCAGCAAGTCATGGGGAAAAGATCCAACAGATGCTCCTGATCTTTGATCTTTCAACTGAAGCAAGCCACTCCACACAAATTTCAAGGTTAAGATTAGTGGACCAAAATGTAGAATTCTTGTCCTTGACTTGGGGACATAAATTACAAGTACCTCAGACGTCAGAATGATGTCGAGGGACGCCGGTAATAGGGACAGCTAATCCCCAAGCAAAGATCAGTCCAGTGTACTGGAAGTAATAGCAGGTATATGGACTATGTTTGAGTTCAAAGTGAATGGGGGAAAAAGTCAGTGTCCAACAAATGAAGAACTGAGAAAGTTCTGACCTACCTACACCAGCTCTACTTGAGAACAAACTCTACGGAAATGTAAACAACTGCAAGTTGACTGCTGCATTCTTTAAATCTATCCATGTCAAGGCCTGAAGGTGAATGAAGAAGGGGTTTATATTGAGGTCACATGGACACACAACAATACAACTGATTGTCCTCACGTATGAAGAAGGGGTTTATATTGAGGTCACATGGACACACAACAAAACAATTGATTGTCCTCACGTATGAAGAAGGGGTTTATATTGAGGTCACATAACAATAGAACTGATTGTCCTCATGTATGAAGAAGAAGTTTATGATGAAGTCACATGGACATACAACAATTCTCACATGTATAAAGAAAACGTTTATGATGAAGTCACATGGACACTCAACAATACTCACACGTATAAAGAAAAAGTCACATCATGTAACATGAACATACAACAATACTCACAACCAGTCACCGTCATGTATGAAGAAAAAGTTTATGATGAAGTTGAATCCATTGGCATATTGCCGTCTTGATAGACGATAGTTTGTGCTTTAAAGAGGCATAATAACTTTTACCTATGGCGGTAGCGAATGTGACTGATGAGGCCAATTTGCGCTGTAAATGTCCGTTCACAGTGGGTGCATGTGAACACGCTGTCATTTCCACCATCATGCACCATCTTACATCTCATACGCTAGGTGTGTGACTTATCTGCAATAATGTTCTCCTTTGTCTTTATTCCATTTCTGATGTTTGCCCTCCATGCAATACGTTCAGTGGCGACTTGCTCCCACTGTGAATTATCAATGCCTGTATCAATCATGTCCCAGTTACATACATCTTTGTATCGTAGTAGAGGCCTACCCTGAGATCTCTTACCCATCTGTAATTCACCAAAAAAGATGTCCTTTGGTATTCTACCATCATCCATCCTCCTAAGAGAAGTTGAATACACACACAACAATACTCACATGTATAAAGAAAAAGTTTATGATGAAGTCACATCGACACTAAACAATACTCACATGTATAAAGAAAAAGTTAATGATGAAGTTGAACACACACTCAATAATACTCACACTTATAAAGAAAAAATTTATGATGAAGTTGAATGCACACTTAACAATACTCACATGTATAAAGAACAAGTTTATGATGAAGTTGACCGCACACACAACAATACTCACAGGTATGAAGAAAAAGCTGATGATGAAGTCGCACACACATAACAATACTCACATCTGGTCGTCATCTAATCCCCAGGCCCCATGTTTGTTGAGAAGGATGTTGAGGATCTTGTCTTTCTGTTTCACAGCCAGGGCATGGTCACGTCTCTTGGCCGACTTAATGAGATGATCGCAGAGCTTCTCCTCTTCTCGACGCTCCATTACAGCGTGGGCGCAGGTGGACTGTGGATGGTTTAGAAATGATAAGTTGTATGATTCAGCATCTGAAGTTGGACATTTTAAACCAAAGTATATCGCATAATAATGCTGGATGGATTGAGACAGTGCCATGTAGGAATAACATTAGAAGAGCTGATCCAGAGCACCAAAGACTGAGATCTGTGGAGAGACATGAACGCCTATGCCAGCACATGATGATGATGATGATGATGATGATGATATCACATGATAGTGAGCACCCTGGCTTAGCTGATAGGGTGCTACCTGACAACGTAATGAGCATGGTCTGCTGAGAGTTCAATGCTTGTGCTCGTCATCTCACTAAGTGAGGGAAAGACGGACCACTATTCCTCCGTTTATTCAGGACTACACGAGGTGAAGGCCCTATTACATCACAGAGCTACAGCAGGTTCATGATTTGGGACATTAAAAAAAAAACAACAACTCATATCTCATGATAGCGGACAATAGGTAGACAATGTCATGAGCGAGGTTCCTATGAGTGTTCAATGTAAACTCTCGATATTCAATATGGGAGGGAAGAGACTTACCACCTAATCCTCCTTACACTCAGGCGTAAAAAAACTGAATGGAAACATGCCAAGAAATCACAAACAGCCAAAATAATGCTGGGGTTGACTGCGATGTTCTGTAAAGGATATGTAACAAACTTTAAACTGGAAGAACAATTTTCAGAAGCCCAGATGGGTTTTAGACTAAACAGAAGCTGTACAGACGCAATATTCACACTTAGACAGCTGACAGAAAAAGCAGCTGAATATGATAAGATGCATGGTAGTTTCCAAACCAGTAAAAACTCAACTCCGCTGTATGTACAGCAACATGAAGAGAAGCCAGCACATAAAGTGATACAGGCTGTTGGAGATTACAAGATGTGGTGAAGCATGGTTGTCACTGGCAATCAACAAGGCACTAGATGGTGATGTAAGGGTGTACAAATTAAACAGGTCAACCTTTTAAAATATCCAGGCTATACAGTGACATCCTGATATAAGAAGTGACACAGACATAAAGAAAATAATCATTACATTCAAAGATTTTTTTTTTTCTTAGAATGAGCAACAACAGGAAAAACAGAAATATCATGACAAGCACAACAGTCCATTTACCAAATGTCTGTACAAGATCTATTCTTCTGTACGGATGTGAATGATTGGCAATTGACGGGGACAGTGCAACTTGGTACTTTGAGAACAATATTGAGAATATTGTGGGCAGAGAAAGAAACAAACACTGCAGTACTGAAAACCGTAGAAGTTACTAGATCATTCATGAGAAGAATACAAATACTGCAAACAAGTCAAACAAGATCAAACAAGTCGAACACATTTCAACTAAACACAACCAAGCTGAACACACCTGAACTAAGGCAACTAAAAACATGTCCGTTTAACTAAAAACCTACGAAAGCAACAGAAACAATTAGCATTCACACCCTCAGACTTCTATTATAAGAGAATGAGCACTTAAAGGCTGGTCTCAGATTCACTGGCATTGATTCTGAATCATGATCATACTTATTCAGCATTGACCTGGCTGCTGCCACGTGGTGCTGGTGATGGTGTGCAGACTGGGTTGGTATGTTCTACAACTGACCCTGACCTCCCTGGTTGACCCCGCCTAAATGGGCATCAGAACATGTCCTGGGAAGTCAAGGCAGCTGCCATGATAGTGACCACATCTTCCTAGCACAATGTTGATGGCTGAATACAGATGTCTGTATAGCACCATCTGCCCAATGTTCCTGAAGACATACAATATATACTGACAGACAGGCTGGCTTCAGACTAGACAGACAGACTAGACAGACTGGGTTCAGACTAGACAGACTGGGTTCAGACTAGACAGACAGACTGGGTTCAAACAAGATAAAAAGACGATGACGATCTGAAAAGCCTCATTAACAAACCTCAAAGTCTGCATGTTTCTGCACATCTTCCGCCCTCATTCTGTTGAGGATAAATTCTGCCTCGCTGGCCACTCGCACGATGTGGTCCCTGGTGGCATGGGCCAGAAGCCTGCACATTGAAGGGAAACATCACTGCTTATTCAAATGTACTACAAATTAAAAGACTGTAAGTGGCCGTAACAAGGTCTAACACTAAATATAATGTAAGTAGCTTTAACACAGTCTAACAAGTACAAGATTGTAAGTAGTCTTAATGTAGTGTAAGAACTAAAAAATTGTAAGTGGCCTTAACATAGTGTAAGAACTAAGAAGAGATTGTAAGTACGCTTAATGTAGTTACTTGCGGTTACAACTTCACAGCAAGGGTCACCCCATAATGCTCCGTTCCTGTGCCAGTGAATATTACACAATATGCGCCTCACTGCTCCATGTGAACAGTGGAACAGACAGGAGTCTCAACAAACCAACAGCCCGCAAAGGTACACATGCATAAGGCCGCTGCCAGACCACCACAAAGAATACAGTTCATCGTCGATGGAAGCAGCAGTCACCAGAAAACCAGCAGCCACACATTACTGCATAAGGCAAACCCAGTTAGTTCAGCAACTGGCCGGTCAGTCATTTTTTGAACATGCAGGCTTAATGTAGTGCAAGAACTAAAAGATTGGTAAGCAGTCTTATTGTTGTGTAGATGTAAAAAATTGTTAAGTAGCATTAACCCTTTACAGGGCAGACATTTGTCCGTTTTGTAGCCCTGAACGGATAAGAAGAATGTTGAGGTTCGGTAAAATTTCGGGTTACATTAGTAAAATCATCACATAAAAGGTGTTAGTCAACCGATTTTTACTTAAATAAAAAACAAAATGAAGTAAAAAGCATGCAGAGTATTTTACTCACATGAATGTTTCCGGTAATACACACATGAACACAAATATTTTTAAAAATACAACATTTTGTTTGTGATTGTCAGTCATTTATACAGCAATTTACAAACACATTTTCAGAATCAGAATCACTTTCTTTAAAGTCCGACTCATGACTGCTAATGCAAAGTAACGCTGATCACTGATATCTAGCTCTGATTCAGTCAAATTTGTGCACTTAAAATGAACCCAGCGTAATCTCCACTATCACTTGAAGAATCGTCGAAATCCATTTTGAAAAAACTAAGCGTAAAAAACCGAAAACTATTTAAAAAATCCATTCAAATTCATAGTACACGCTTGCAAATGGCAGCGAAACCGAAAGTAGACAATCGGAAATCTCCGAAAGCCATGAGATCGCATTTTTACAATGCTAGTAGTAGCTCGGACACATTCAGACGGTTTGCTCGTTCCAAGGTAAAGACGCATACAGACGATTTGCCCGGTAAAAGGTTAATGTAGTGTAAGAGCTAAAAGCTTATCCATTGGCACCTTTCCGTCTTGACAGACGATAGTTTGGTACATTGTGCTTCAAAAAGGCTTAATAACTGTCATATGGCAATAACTACGATCCATGGCGGTGGCGAGTGTGGCTGGTAAGGCCAATTCTTGCTGCAAATGTTTGCCCACAGCAGGTGCATGTGAAAACATGGTCATTTCCACCATTTTGCACCATCTTACGTCTCTCACGCTCTGTGTGTGCTTTATCTGCAATCATTTTCTCCTTTGACTTTATTCCATTTCTGATAGTTGCCCTCCATGCAACACGTTCAGCGGCGACGTGCTCCCATTGTGCATTATCAATGCGTGTATCAATCATGTCCCGCTTACACACATCTTTGTATCGTAGTAGAGGCCGACCCTGAGATCTCCTACCCGTCTGTAATTCACCAAAAAAGATGTCCTTTGGTATTCTACCATCATCCATCCTCCTAACGTGTCCTATCCATCTAAGTCTACGAAGACTGAGCATGGAATACACCGTCACACAACCTGATCTTTCCAATACTTCAGTATTTGTGATTTTGTCTTGCCACTTAATACCAAGTATTCTTCGCAGACACCGCATATGAAAGCTGTTTAAACGTTTCTCTTGGCGTGAGTAAGTTGTCCAGGTTTCACTGCCATAAAGAAGAGTACTAAGGACACAGGCTTGGTAGACGAGGACTTTTGTTTTGGCAGTAAGTTTCCTGTTCTCCCAGACTCTTTTTGCTAACATGTTCATTGTTGTTGCTGCCTTGCCAATCCTGATGTTGATTTCCTGATCGAGGGATAATTTGCTATTTACCTCTGATCCTAGATATGTAAAATGGTCTACTATCTCCAGTTCGGCGTCGTCAATAAAGATTGATGGTACACCATGTGCACCTTGTGACATAATCTGTGTCTTCTTTTTGTTAATTGTTAAACCAAATTCAGAACAAGCATTGGAGAATGCAGATAGTAGATGTTGTAGTTCTTCCTCAGAGTGGGTCGTAATCGCAGCATCATCCGCAAAAAGCAACTCTCTGATTAGTACCCTGCTAATTTTGGTCTTGGCCTTCAATCTCTGAGCATTATAGAGGCCACCATCTGAGCGTGAGTGAATGTATATACCGTCATCCTGATCACGAAAGGCATATTTCAGTAGAAGTGAAAAGTATATCCCAAAGAGGGTGGGGGCTAGTACACAACCTTGCTTAACTCCACTCTTGATTTCAAACTCTTCTGAAGTTGAGCCATCAAACTTGATTATACCCTTCATGCCTGTGTGGAACGATTCCACAATGGACAGAAGAGTTGGTGGACAGCCAATCTTCTTTAGTGCTTTGAACAGACCCTCAAGACTGACCAAATCGAATGCCTTTGTGAGGTCCTCTCCATAGCACAAAGCCTGTGCTAAAATAAAGAAACCATGTGTTGCCCATGCAGCATGATCCCTCTCTCGGCCTGCCTAGTTCACTCCAGAGGAAAGTTAACACCTATACATCTGGAACAAGACAAGCTGCAGAAGCTGCCAGATCAGCAAAGCAATGCTCTAACTGTCCGCCTGTCAGAGCTTCGATCCTAGACCAGCTGCCAACCAAGGCTTAGGGCCTGGTCTGCCCTGCCATGACTTATTTTGTCTTTGGGTTGCATTTCCTCGCACCAGGACAAGGCTAGTACCCTCCCAATTGCGCTCTTCCGTCCGAAGCCGTTGGCACAATGTGGGGTGTCGGGATTGGTAAGCACCGCCCAACATTCGGCGCTTAAAAGCTTATAAGAAGTCTTAATATAGTGTAAGAACTATCTAAGTTCCACGCCTGTATATTTGTGAAATATTAAAGTTACACACCTATACACTGTTCAGTTAGGCAGTTAGTTGCATATCCTTTACAGGAATGTGGCAGTCAATCCCAGCATTTTTTGGCTGTGTGTAATTTCTTGGCAAGTTTATGTTCAGTTTGCCATTTCTTTCTGAATGACGGGTGCTCATGCCTTTGTAGAGAACCAACACGAGACGGTCTGTTGCTGAATCGCCCGCAGCTGTGTTTCAAATGTGGTATGAGGGATTACAAATTGCACTCGTAACACATTCACCACAGAGCTCATGGCCGAAAGAGTTAAAAATACTTCAAACCACACAAGACTAAAAAAAGTGAAGACGACCCCCCCCCCCCCTCCCCTTTTTTTTTCCCCTAAAAAAAACAGGGGAGGGAAGAGAGAGGAGTAATTGTTCTGCTTACCTTCCTTCATTCACCAACTCGATGAACGCCAGTCCTGCATGTTTCTGCAGCGAGTTCTGCCACTCTTGTGAGCACAGCAACATGACCAGTTCCACCACTGATGTACTCTGTTTCAAGGTCACAAGGCCTGAGGAAACATGACAAACACCACAAGTCAACTAAAGTTTGTCTAATGGCACATTGCCATCTTGACAGACGATAATTTGTTACATTGTGCTTCAGAAAAAAGGCATAATAACTACAACCCACAGCGGTAGCGAATATGACAATGCTGCCGTCAGAATGCCAACACAAAATTCATCCACACTCGCCATAGTTCATCGTCGATGGACTAAGGACTCGGCAGTCACCAGAAAGACCTCATTGACCCGGGTTTTCTCACATGGCTCGGTCTCTTACCACAGGGCGACCCGCCGAAAGTGTCGCACAAAGCACGAACTTCGCAGCTTCAGCGCCGACTCCCAGGAGTCTCCCGAAAAATGCACTCGTGAACCGAAAGGGCAAAACAGTCAATTCAGCAACCGCCAGTAGCCATTGTTCTGAACATGCAGTTCACTGTACAGGGCAGATGTAAAAGCATTCCATGCGAATTTCACAGCTCACAGTGTCGCCCACGCACTCACTCATTAGCAGAGCGACGGAACCATGTACTACCAGTCCAACATGAGGAAAATGCGATTGTAAACCGTAGCCACAAGCATAAACACGCCACAGGCCGCAATGGTTCAATGCCTAACCGCCATGCTGACGACCGGATACATGGTCAGACAACATCAAGGCGTGGTAAGGATACAGCCTGGCAATAGGTGCAATGAAGGTGTAGGAAAGAAACTGTTGGGGATCTGTTACTGCCAACCTTCATTCAGAAGATGCCACTGGATGATGATAGTGATGCAAAAGATAATATCACAGCTTCTACCTCAGTAAGTATTGTGGACAGATGTAAAAATCTTGTATATGCTGTTGCTAATGCTTTTTATAAGTTGGTATTCATTTCTCTAAGGTTATTCTTGATACCTTCACCCCATCTTTTACATAGCCTTCCCCTTGCTCTGTATCCATCATGTTTCTTCAATGTGGTTCTTTGTGGCAGATGACACGAGGGCATTCTTGTGAGGTGGTCAAACCATTTAATCTGCTGTTCTTTAATGATTGATTGATTTAAGAACCGACATTACAGCATTCGGGGCATTCCCATAAGTGCTCCGTCCCCATCCTCAGAAGCCAGCGAAGAGTTCCAACCCCAATAGTACCAGTAGCTGCTGTTCTTTAATGAACTGCATGACTGATTTAGACCTAGCCATTTTCTAATTTCCCCCATTCCTCATTCTATCTCTCACAGTTACTCCTGCAGCCCTTCTAAGGCATCTCATCTATTATGATTTTGTGCTCATTGGTTGCAGTAAGCGTCCATGGTTGACAATGACAGCTCCAATAACTGTAATAAGAATCATAAGTACATGTTCTCTTGCCTTGTGTCCCTATCAATATGAATAAATACAAGAGCATAAATAGGTTAAAGGTTAAAGGGCAAGAGGATTTAATTTACTTTAAAAAAAGAAAATTAAGTTGCATGTCCTTCGCAGAACGTAGCAGTCAACCCCAACATTTTCGCTGTTCGTGATTCCTGGGCAAATTTTACGTTCAGTAGTTTGCCATTGCTTTCTGAACGACCGGCTCCTATACCTTTTTCGAAAAAACCAGCAACGCCGTGTTTCGAACCCGGGTATACAGGCTCACAAACCGCATTTGCAAGCCCTTAGCCACAGAGACGGGTTACTTTACTGCACTGGGTTTTATCCTGTCTAGCTCAGTCTCTCTCTCTCTGCAGAGCAGCTACCACCTGCTGAAAGCATCCATAGAACATGATCTCTGGCAATGACCCTACCTCTTGGTGGTAGTTACCTGTGGACAAGGAAGCGGTGGTCTTGCGCCTGTGGGACCAGATGGAGAAGGTGGGGTAACAGATTGAGACCCCGTATGTGGAGAGAATGAGATTGCAGGGGATCGGCAGGGGTTCTGGAAGAATCTCAAAACAGACAGGGAAGACCAGGAGAACTTTCAATCAGATAGCGGTGGGAACGATTAGTAGTGTGACTCTTCATTGGCGCTTGAATGAGAGGATGGAGCGTGTATGGGAATGTCCTGAGTGCAGTGATGTTGGTTCTTAGCTCAACTCAACTCAACCCCAGAGGTCTCAGAAAAAACTGTACTCAAGAACTTAATGACGTAGCCTGAAAGCGAACCTGTGACTTACTGAGCACGAAGGAGACAGCTTAAACACTCTGCCATGGAGTCATCCCATTACCTGAACAAATTGACAAATACAATGACAACAATGGAAACGAACACATCATGCTCAAGGCACATATCAGACAATGGGAACATACGATACACATTGATGGCACTAGCATAGATCAGACAATGGGAACATATGATACACGCTGATGGCACTAGCACAGATCAGACAATGGGAACATATGATACACGTTGATGGCACTAGCACAGATCAGACAATGGGAACATATGATACACGCTGAAGGCACTAGCACAGATCAGACAATGGGAACATATGATACACGCTGATGGCACTAGCACAGATCAGACAATGAGAACATATGATACACACTGATGGCACTAGCACAGATCAGACAATGGGAACATATGATACACGCTGATGGCACTAGCACAGATCAGACAATGGGAACACACGATACATGCTGATGGCACTAGCACAGATCAGACAATGGGAACATATGATACACGCTGATGGCACTAGCACAGATCAGACAATGGGAACAAATGATACACGCTGATGGCACTAGCACAGATCAGACAATGGGAACAAATGATACACACTGATGGCACTAGCACAGATCAGACAATGGGAACAAATGATACACGCTGATGGCACTAGCACAGACCAGACAATGGGAACATACGATACACGCTGATGACACTAGCACAGATCAGACAATGGGAACAAAGATGCATGCCTTTACCCTCACCTCCGATCAATAGTTCCTGCCCGTGAGAACCGATGAGTGTTTTGGACAAGAATGGAGCAAAATCCACAAACACCTCCCTCAGCAGGGGGGCAACAGAGCCCAAGGCTCTCTCAAGTCTCTCGGTCAGGTTCCCGCAGTCTGCTGTCGTCTGCGTCAGATTGTGTATCGGTGGGCTGATGTTCAGCTCTAAGGCACTTGGTTTCTGCCCACTGTCTGATCCAGATTGCTGGGCTGAAATAGAAAAAATAAAGGCGTTAGAACAGCCTGGCACTGAACTCATTTCTAGCTGAAGTTGAGAATGTGTACAGTAGCGTAGTGGCTAGACAGTCACCTGACAACCTTTGCCCTCACCCAACTCACACCCTCACCCAACTCACAACCTCACCCAATTCTCAACTTCACCCAACTCACATCCTCACCCAACTCACAACCTCACCCAACCCACATCCTCACCCAACTTACACCCTTCCCCAACTTAACAGCCTCACCCAACCCACATCCTCACCCAACTTAACAGCCTCACCCAACCCACATCCTCACCCAACTTACACCCTTCCCCAACTTAACAGCCTCACCCAACCCACATCCTCACCCAACTTACACCCTTCCCCAACTTAACAGCCTCACCCAACCCACATCCTCACCCAACTCACACCCTCACCCAACCCACAACCTCACCCAACCCACATCAACACCCAACTCACACCCTCACCCAACCCACATCCACACCAAGCTATCTCTAGCTAACTTCTGCTGATCGATCCACATCCTCCCCAAATTATTCATCCCTGTCTCTAATTTTCTTGTTCAGCCTTTGACTGTCCCCAGTCTACCCATGAGGCAGCAAGTTTGTCTCTCTCTTCATCTGGTCCCTATTCCTTGGTCTGTCCGACAAGGGAGGCCCTACCAGTAGCTGTGCTACTGTTGGCATAGCTCTTGGGGTGGAGGGTGGGGAGTCATTGGAAGATGCAAGCCCCTCTAACTCCACAAGGTGGTGGGATGTCAGAGGGAGGTTGTGTTGTTTTCGTAATATCCCGTTGATTTTATTTTCTATTTATATCAAATCTGCAGAGTTGTCTTGACAGCTACATGCAATTCTACTGTGTTTTAATAAAATGAATGGATGAATATACGAGAGGATGGATTAATTAAGTGATAAATGTATGAGTTAAATGAACAAATGAATGAACGAATGAATGAATGAATGAATGAATGAATGAATAATAGGATGAATCAAGACTGGAAAAATGAATGAATGAAATGATGAATGGATGATTGTATGAATGAAGTGCTCAACTGATAAATTAAAATTTAATTAAATAAACAGATGGATGAATGAATTAATTTATGAAAGCTTGAATGCATGAATGAATGAATGAACAAATAAATGCACGAATAAACAAATAAATGAATGAATGAACAAATGAATGAAATAACAAATAAATGTATGAGATGTAGAAATACCACAAGAAACACGACCAGACACATCCAGCTCCCAAACACAAAACATGAAGGTAGTAATAAAGAAGTGACTACCTGCCGGCTTGTGTGACACAGATATGGAAGAAATGGGCAGTGAGCTCTGTCCAGACTCTTCACTTTCAGCCTACCAAATACAAGTAGACAAAACAATCATCATTACAATCTTAGAAGTACGCAAACACATCACCATATTAACAATCATCATCACAATCTTAGAAGTAAGCAAACATATCACAATATTAGCAATCATTATCACAATACAAGCTACTGTTACCACAATACAAGCAATTGGCATCACAACACAGTCAGTTGTCAAGACATAAGCATTAAAATATTTAATAACTAAATTTGTTCGCATATGTGTCTGTCTGTCTATCTGTCTGTCATTCTTTCTTTCTTCCTTTCTTTCTAGTTTTCATGATGCCATTTAGTGCTAAAGTGGCCCTTTCTTCCTCTCCTTGTAAACTGAGATACCTTTTTATCATCATCTACCCTCTTGTGTCATATTTTTGGTCTAGTATACCGCTCCTCAGATACCCTACAGCATCAAACCCCCAGACACTCATAGAAGGACTGCAGTTCTACCACAAAGACATCTTTAAACAAGGATACAGGACTGCACAAATGTACAGCAGTAATTGGTCAGACATATCTCAAACAATGTAAGTGACGACATAACTGAAAGGATAAGAGCACTCCAGTTATTAAACTTCCAGTGAGCTGATGGTGGGGTCAGGGGTTCAACCCCTTCACCAGTAAGTTGGACTTAAATGTTGTCTTCTCATTCAGAAAGCATTGGAAACCTACTGAATATAAAATTGCCTATAAAATCAACCTGCAAAGGACATGCGATTGAACCCTACCAGACCTGAGGTCCTGAACCTAACTGTCCCCTATACCTGAGTTCCTGAGCATTAAAGAGAAAAAAACCAACATGATATAGAAAAATGTTAGTTACATGCAAACAAGTGATTGGAATAAGAGTAACTTGGAGACATTATAGAAAATAGGTCTACACTCTCAAACATGAATATAACTGACACAAATTGCATTGTTGTCGGAGACTTTAATAGCCGTTCAGAAAGATGGGGATACCCAGATACTGACAAAAGAGGAGATGAAGTGGAGGACTGGGAAATAGACTCAAATCTCCATCTACTCAACAAAGCAGATGACACACCGAGCTTCTACTCCAGAAGATGGATTACCACTTCTACTCCAGACTTAGCTTTCTGCACAGGAGACATCCTCCACAAAATCGATCGCCACGTGCTTGACCAATTAGCAGGTAGTGACCACAGACCAATCAAGCTTGTAATGAATATGGAGTATGTTCCACAGGAGCAAAAGCCTTTGCCCCGCTGGAATTACAAACGAGCAGATTGGGACAGATTTGCCATACTAACAGACAAATATTGTGAAAACATAAATACACGATATGGCAACATGAAGCAAATCGTGGAAAGGCTAAACAGAGCAATAATACAGGCGGCCACTGAGTCTATTCCAAGAGGAGCGAGGAAAAATTACAAACCATACTGGACTGAAGAACTACAAAGTTTGGAGGACAAAGTTGAAGATGCTAGGAAGACCGCAGAGAGAGAACAAACAACTGAAGCGAACATCTCTCTCAAAGCCATCTCAGCAAAATATAAAGAACAGTAAATCAAACAACAAGAGATTGTTGGAGGAAAAAAACAGAAAACCTGAATTTTGACAGGGATGGAAACAAACTATGGAAACTAGTGAAAGCCATGAACAATGAAGGACCTAGAAACAAACAAATAACAATTAAACAGGGAAATGCCTTGCTTACAGGAAAAAAGGCTGCAAATGCACTAATGGAACACTATGCCAGTGCAAACCACATTGATATTACAACCGAACAGAAGAAAGCAATCAAAGATAAACGGATACATCATAGAAATACAGAGACAGCAGCAGAATATATGATGGCAAATCTAACATTGGAAGAAATGGAACAGGCAATGAATACCCTAAAAAAGAAGAAGTCACCAGGAAAGGATGGAATCACAAATGAAATGCTAATAGGACTAGGCACTAAGGCAAAAAAGAAACTACTAGCAGTCCTAAATTACAGCTGGAAGAGGGGAATAGTCCCACAGGCATGGAAGGAAGCTATACTAATAACAGTCCCAAAGAAAGGAAAAGACCTGGAAGAACCAAATGGCTATCGACCTATCAGTCTACTTAGCTGTGTAGGAAAATTAATGGAACGCATTATCAATGGCAGGCTAACATGGCATCTGGAAGAAAACCAACTCTTAACACCACACCAAGCAGGATTCAGAAAGTACAGATCCACTGAAGATCAAATAACCTATATAGCTCAGGAAATAGAGGATGCCTTCCAAGAGAAAAAGCACACACTAGCGGTCTGGATAGATTTAGAAAAAGCATTTGATAAAGTATGGAAGGAAGGACTGAAAGTAAAACTGCAAAAAATGCATGTTTGTGGGAAAATGTACAAATGGGTCAGCCACTACCTTGAGAACAGAACTGCCAGGACAAAAGTACAAGGACAAACCAGCAAAATGATGCTGTTGGAGCAAGGTGTCCCCCAAGGAGGAGTTCTTTCACCAACATTATTCCTAGCATATATAAACGACATCATAGAAAATTTTCCAGCCACACATCATCCTTTGCAGATGACCTAGCCATATGGACATCTGAAGAATATATTAGTACAGCTAACAGCAGAATACAGCAAGCCCTATTAGCGCTAGAGAAATGGTCAAAATCATGGCTAGTGAAGATAAGTGAGGAGAAAACAACATGCACAGTGTTCTCCCTCTCAACTAAAGCTCAGCAACCTAAGCTGGTATTGAATGGAAAAATATTGCGCCATGAAGAAAATCCAAACTATCTAGGAGTCACCTTTGATCGTCGCCTGACATGGAAAACACAGGTTGAGAAAAATCGAAAAAGAGCAAGGCAAAGAATGGCAATCATGAAAAAGCTTGCTGGTACAACGTGGGGAGCAGATGAGAAAGTTCTCAAGAAGTTATATACTGGACGGGTGAGGCCAGTACTGGAATATGGCATTGCAGCTTGGGCAACAGCAGCTAAGTCAAACTTTAACAAAATAAGTAGAGTCCAAAATCAAGGAATGCGAATCATAACTGGAAGCCTGAAGACAACGCCTATTAATGAATTAGAAAAGATCACTTATTTACAACCAATGCAGGATAGAAGAGATAGCAGAGCCCAGCAACAAGCTGAAAAATTTAGAAGATTGACAGACCACCCTATGTATAAAAGGTTTCGTGGTTTTGGAAAGGGAAGACTGAAGCGTAGCAACTTTGTAGAAACTGCAAAACGAAAGATTAGGGCAGATCCCATACTTAACATATCAACAGTCAAACCCATTTACAATGCAGACAAGTTCCCAGCTTGGAGACAGCAGCAACTGCCTGAGATGATAGAAAACATTCCTGGTATTGAAAAAAAGAACACTCAGCATGAAACTGAAAGAAGAGAAATAACCCTAAACTACATAAAAGAACATTACCCAAGCAGCAATTGGACCCATGCATATACAGATGGATCAGCCAAAAATTCAGTAGAGAATGGAGGAGGAGGAATTCTCCTAAATTTAAAAAATGGAGTGAAAAAAACACATTCAGTGGCAACTGGAAAGTTTTCAAGTAACTTCAAAGCGGAGGTAGAGGCTCTGAAAACTGCAGCAGAAATGCTCTTGATGGAGGAAACTAAAGAGACGCAAATAGCTATCTTCACAGATGCAAAGTCAGCTGTCTCAATACTGAAGAGCAATAATAGCTCAGAAATAGCTGACCTAAGAGCAGCACTCCATTGTCTATGCCAGAAATCCAAAAACGTTGTAATACAGTGGATCCCATCACATTGCAGTATACCTGGAAATGAAGAGGCTGACAGACTGGCAAAAGAGGGCGGCGTCTACCACAGCCTGACATAGACATAACCTATAATGAGGCAAAGAGGTTGATAAAAGGCACTTATAGAACCAAATGGAAATTAGAGCATCCAGGCCACCAGAAGGATGATGCATATTACAAACTCGACCGAAGAGAACAAGTAGCAATCTTCAGACTCCGCACAGGACATAACAGGCTGAAATACCACTTGTTCAACAAACTAAAGATAGGAGATACAGATGAATGTAATTGTGGAACTGGTAAAATGACAGCTAAACATTTGCTGCAAGAGTGCCCAATATATGCAGAACAGAGAAAGATATTTTGGCCCACACCTGCTTCATTCGAGGACAAGCTCTATGGAGATATCAACAAGCTCAAGTCGACTGCAGCTTACTTTAATTGTATTCAGGTTGACATTTAAATGTACATGAAGAAGTATTTAGACTGCCACACTTCATACCACAGGCATGTCGGTTACACAAGCCTCCCAGAGGCATGAAATGGAATATTGCTTGGATAGCAAATCCATTACGTGGAAAGTCTGAATCGAAAGCTCACTGTGTGGGCTTCTTAAAAGGTGGAAAAAGTGTCCTAGTGGCACAAAATGGAATATTGCTCGGATAGCAAATCCATTACGTGGAAAGTCCGAATCAAAAGCTCACTGTGTGGGCTTCATAAAAGGTGGAAAAAGTGTCCTAGTGGCACAAAATGGAATATTGCTCGGATAGCAAATCCATTACGTGGAAAGTCCGAATCGAAAGCTCACTGTGTGGATGTCATCTGCAAACTGCATTCTTCTGGCTTCTGGAAGAACAGCCTATGATGAACGGAAGGCCCAATATACGGAAGTGAGGCTAAGCAGCCATGTGCAGGACGTGACGATTCCTTGGGTGAGCCCAGTACCAGAGCGCTGTGTGATGGCTCTGCAATTATGGAAGCCTCCTTGGATGGCGGGGAATGCCCATGGTCTGCCCCTGCCTTCCCTTGAGGGCTGACCAGGATGCCTTTGGCTGTTCTATATGGGCCAGCTAGGATGGGAGATAACACCACAACAGAGAGAGTCTAACGTCCTAAGAAACCCCCGGGAAGGTTAACCCGGTCAACAAATGCCCGCAGAAGTCGGATGTGTCGGCCTAACGGCGCAAGAACGCAGCTCTGCTGTAAACAGGCACAACGCAATCACGTCCGAAAAAAAACTCCGGATGAACGAAGAAGAAGAAGAAGAAAATAGGTCTACCTTTCATCTAGCGCTAATATTCCACCTTTGTATGCCAATCCAGTCTGAATAAACCAAAGTATCAATCACCTGTTGGATTGTTAAAAGCCTAGACCTACTTCGCTTTCTTGTTGAAGTGCTTGATTCATCAGCCGCTCATTTCATTGTAAATTTTCAGAATTTTTTTGCGTTAACCCACACAAAGTCAAACCTATGGGGGCAGACATTTGCAATGGCTACCCATGAGATCTGACCACGATCGGTTGGTTATTTTTAGTTTGTGACGCATTTTGTTCATGTAGTAGGCAAAATACAGAAAATTAGGTACAGCGGTTTAGCGGCAGATTCGGAAATTACTGAAAAATCGGTACAGCGGTCTGGTAAGGTTAAAGTCTAAGAGACAGTCAGAAATTCTGGACTGCACAAACACACAGTAGGAACTGCTTCAAAACATCTGTGAAACAGTATAACGACATCTCTAAAACAATGTAACATCTTTGAAACATTGTCACAGAAACAATCTAGCATAACCAGACTTTAACAATGTAACAGAAACCATCTGGCATAACCATACTTGAAACATTGTCACAGAAACAAGCAATCTAGCATAACCAGACTGCACAAAAACTCACCCGCTCTGGTCTTGACTGTTGCCCAGATTTTTTAACCTCTGAAATCCAAAACCTAACTTGTAAAACTTCAGTCAAAGAATTTATACATAAACCGATAAAAGTAAAACACATAGTAGTCAACATAAGGGGTAAAATGTTTTTCAGATGACACACATCCTAAATTTATGACATGATGTATCAGTTACCTTCAATGGTGCAGTTTACTGAGAATCATGATGGGGAGATAACTAATCTTACATCCTATTATCATCAGAGTAATACAACTTGGTTTGCCATGGTAACACAACCATAGGTCAAAACCCTGGTCACAGACAGAAAAACTAACTTTAAAGTGACCCAAAGACACACTGTAGCTTTCTTTTCTTCTCCCTCAACTGTTACAGAAAATTACAGACTTCACAACAACCTTCCTTTCTTCTTCAAGAACTGATACCCAAAGATACAGACAACATTTCCTTTCTACTCCACTGATAACTAAAGATACACAGACTTCACTGTAACCTTCCTTTCTCCATGGATACTCAAAGATACACACACTACACTATATCCACCATTTGTTTCTCCACTAACTGATAACCAAAGAAACACACACTACACTATATCCCCCATTTGTTTCACCACTAACTGATAACCAAAGATACACACACTACACTTTATCCCCCACTTGTTTCTCCACTAACTAATAACCAAAGATACACACACTGCACTATATCCCCCACTTGTTTCTCCACTAACTGATAACCAAAGATACACACACTACACTACAGCCCCAATTTTTTCTCAATTAACTGATAACCAAACATACACACACTACACTATAGCCTTCTTTTCTTCTCCAACATCCAATGAACAATATGACTATTACAAGCCAGAAAGACTAATGGTTTGAATTATGCTTCATTTAACTGTATGCAACATATGAGTTCTAACATATATGACATTTACATCTGCAGCTTCTCACCAAGTGGTCTTTGGTCAGTCATTTCATATATTTTTGTAGTAGTGCTTGCTTGCTTGCTTGTGTTCACCGGCTGTGAACTCCAGCATGAAGTCCTGTATGTCGGATGAAGACATCCTGTTGTCCAACATCAATGTGATGTCATACCGGACCTGAGGTTTGCGTGAGTATACGTTGTCCCATGTCTGGCTTATTGGTGTGCAGACAGGCGGTTCCTCGCTGTGAAGGCAGATACTCTCCGACTTTGGAAGAATCAGCGATCTTACTACGTTAGCCAGGACCCCGAAGGGACCTGTTGCCCAGGACGCATGACTAGGACGTGTTAGTAGGTCTTGGTCAGTATAAAACCTGGCCCTGGTGCCTTGAAAACACCTCTGCACCCCAGTACTTCTTATAATCTATACCATATAGTATTGGTGATCATGTCTGTCCACAGCCTTCTGTCTCGTAAATGCCAATCTTTTCTGATACTGATGTTCCTCCGTGCCATGATGTCAAACTATCCAGCAGCTTCTCTCATGGTTTCCCCCTGCCTCTCTTCCACTCCAACCTTCCCGTTGTGACGACATACTCCAGCTTTCCCCTTCTCTTGACATGCCAAAGAATATGGACTGTTATCTTTAGATGTGAGTAACCTGTTCCCTTTGTGAGTTAACGTCTTTTGAGATATCTTCGTTGCTCTGTCTAACATGGGTAGAGGACATGGCTTGGCTTGGAGGAGCAAAAGATGAAGTTATCTTGTAGTCCGTCAAAATAACAAAAATTATTGTAAATGTAACGAGCACAGATATAAATAGAAATACTGGACAAACACCGTAAAAATATATACACATAATTATCATTGGGTAGATGATAGGCCACAAAAATAGACACACTCACACACACATACTAACAGACAATTACAAACATATATATAGACAGAGTTATGTACACACATACACCTCTCACACACAAACACAGACATACACAAACTGTTAAAACACAAGCATAGTCATAAACAAACTTCTGTCACACAAAAACAGAAACATACAAGCATACACACATTAACACAGATGCATAAACACACACGCACAAACACAGATGTATAGACAGGCGCAGATGAATATGGGAGAGAGAGAGAGAGAGAGAGAGAGAGAGAGAGAGAGAGATAGAGAGATAGAGAGATAGAGACAGAGAGAGAGAGAGAGAGAGGGAGAGAGAGAGAGGGAGAGAGAGAGAGGGAGAGAGAGAGAGAGACAGAGACAGTGAGAGAGAGAGAGAGAGAGAGAGAGAGGGAGAGAGAGAGAGAGAGAGAGACAGGGAGAGAGAGAGAGAGAGAGAGAGACAGGGGGAGAGAGAGAGAGAGAGACAGGGAGAGAGAGAGAGAGAGAGAGAGAGAGAGAGAGACAGAGAGAGAGAGAGAGAGAGAGAGAGAGAGAGAGAGAGAGAGAGAGAGAGAGAGAGAGAGAGAGAGAGAGAGAGAGACAGAGTTAACAAGAGCAACAGGAATCTTACCAGACTCCTCCTTCAGATCAACATCCTCCATCTTTGATTCATCCACGTCAGCTTGTCTCGCATCCACAGCCTTCTGCTCGTTATCTGTTTCTCCAGTCCTGACTTCTCCATTCTGTGTGCTATGACCATCAGATGCCTCATTCCTCACATCAGCAGCAGCAGGAGGAGCAACAGCAGGAGCAACAACAGCAGGAGCAGCAGCAACAGAAGGAGGAGCAGCAGTAGGAGCAGCATCTTCTGCATCAGCTACTGGTGGTGAGCCTTCTGTGCTGGCCACATCTTCAGCCTCGCTCTTCTCCTCTGGGATGCTCTCCCCTACATCCTGCGTCAGCTCAGGTTCTTCTGCGACGGTTTCTGCGACAGCTTCTGTGATTACTTTCTCACTTGTTGATTCTGCTTCGGCTTCAAAAACAACACATACAAACAGTGCTACAACAAGTCAAAACTGTGTCATCTTTATTCTAATAATATCAAACACTTTGACCTCAAGAACAACAAATAAGAGAAGTGCTTAAAAGAAAAAGCCCCACCACAGGAGAAACTTTTTATGGGTCTGTGATATGCCAAAGCCATCACAATCTGTAGGCCTGAGTGCACGCAGGAATAAGTGGCCAGAATTTCAATCCTGTAGAGAGCTGTGAGCCCGTGAATCAAACCCTCATCCAACCACGATCATGACATCATGAGTTTTACTTCCCAACCATTGCACTAACGTGTCTGAGCTCAGTGCTTAAAGAAATCAAAATCTGGACTTCTGTATGAATTCTGGATGATTAAAACAATGCATGGCAATATATAAGCAAGTATAGTCACCTAGTTTCATTACAAGTCTCATAACCGTGTACTAAGTATCCCAAATGAATACTAAGTATCATAACCACAAATTAAGTATCTATGTATCCACATAGTATTTCTAAGTATCATGGCCAAGCTATTCTGCTATCATCATTGCAGTCACCACCAACACCATCACCCTGACCATCATTACTGCTGCCACAGCCACATAACTACATCACCATCACTACCAGCTCTACCACCTTCAGCATCATTACTGTTGCCATCATCATTGCCATCAGCATCATCATTGCTGTAACAAACACTACCTAACATACACCCCCTCATATTATTGTTGTTGTTGCCCCTAAGTAAAAACTTATTTTGCTTACAGGATGTAGCAGTCAACCCCAGCATTGTTTGGCTGTTCGTGATTCCTGGGCAAGTTTATGTCCAGTAGTTTGCCATTGCCTTCTTAATGACCGGCACCCATACCATTTCATAAAAAACCACTGTAAGGCAATCTACTGCCAAATCGTCCACAGATGTGTTTCGAACGAGGGTATGTGAGATTACAAACTGCGTCCGTAATCCCTTTACCAGGCAGCTGGCATAGAATTTTGCTTAATCCATCCCTGGAACTGCCAATAATAACAACATCCCTCTCACCTGTCTCTTGATCTGCTTCCTGTGTGATCTCGCTATCCTCATCTTCTCCGATTTCCCTGTCATTAAGATCATCACTAGACTCTCCGCCATCCATCTTGTTTACATGGGTTGAGTCGGTATCTGTGGAAATTATAATTACCTCACTGATACAATTTTATAGAATTGTTTCATTAAATAATACATTAGCTGAAGTTTGCATTTTTAGTTTACAATACAGTATAGACAAATGAGAACAAAGTAATTGAGCATGCTTTTTACAACTACAAACTATCATGATTAATAGTCTATCATGATTAATAGTCTGGATACCGTTCAAAAGTAATGTAGCTATAATCAGCCAAATGGCGAAGGTAATGCTTCTATATTAACAAGGACTGCAACAGCTTTATTATATTACATATGGATGGGGAACTTCGCCTTTTCATGAATAATAAAAAACAAATTTTGTGATGAGATTCTTATAATTCTGATATGGTCTGACAGCCGCACACACAAGAAGTACAAAAACACACAGCTCATGGCTTGGATCTCTAGTATCTCATGTTTTATACTGAGTTCATTTCGGGTCATTTTATGTCTACGACAGATTAAATCATCCATGGTTATTATCTCATTTAGTCATAGCAGCTTCATACTGCATTCAAGCTCTGTGAGCTTCTCACTTACTCTTAGTTGTTCCGTACAATATTCTTGCCCTGTTCGATTCTCACTTGGCAGTTCAGTGCCACATTCTTGCTCTGTCAGTGTCTCACTTGGCAGTTCTGTGTCACATTCTTGCACTGTCAGTGTCTCACTTGGCAGTTCTGTGTCACATTCTTGCTCTGTCAGTGTCTCACTTGGCAGTTCTGTGCAACATTCTTGCTCTGTCAGTGTCTCACTTGGCAGTTCTGTGCCACATTCTTGCTCTGTCAGTGTCTCACTTGGCAGTTCTGTGCCACATTCTTGCTCTGTCAGTGTCTCACTTGGCAGTTCTGTGCCACATTCTTGCTCTGTCAGTGTCTCACTTGGCAGTTCTGTGCCACATTCTTGCTCTGTCAGTGTCTCACTTGGCAGTTCTGTGCCACATTCTTGCTGTCAGTGTTTCACTTGGCAGTTCTGTGCCACATTCTTGCTCTGTCAGTCTCTCACTTGGCAGTTCTGTGCCACATTCTTGCTCTGTCAGTGTCTCACTTAGCAATTCTGTGCCACATTCTTGCTCTGTCTGTGTCTCACTTGGCAGTTCTGTGACACATTCTTGCTCTGTCAGTTCTCATTTGGCAGTTCTTCTTCTTCTTCTTCGTTCATCCGGAGTTTTTTTTCGGATGTGATTGCGTTGTGCCTGTTTACAGCAGAGCTGCGTTCTTGCGCCGTTAGGCCGACACATCCGACTTCTGCGGGCATTTGTTGACCGGGTTAACCTTCCCGGGATTTTGGCAGTTCTATGCCACATTCTTGCTCTGTCAGTGTCTCACTTAGCAATTTTGTGCCACATTCTTGCTCTGTCAGTGTCTCATTTGGCAGTTCTGTGCCACATTCTTGCTCTGTCAGTTCTCATTTGGCAGTTCTATGCCACATTCTTGCTCTGTCAGGTCTCATTTGGCAGTTCTGTGCCACATTCTTGCTCTGTCAGTTCTCATTTGGCAGTTCTATGCCACATTCTTGCTCTGTCAGTGTCTCACTTATTCTCAGAAGTTATGTGTGGTGTCCAGCCAATTACTGCCCTGCTCCATATACACCATACTCCAGTACTTAATTAACTAATTCTGAACAGACCTGTGGCTCAATCTCTAATGAGTCATGGATATTTCTTTAGTTGACATTTGTTTCTTAGCACACTTTCCACATATATTCAAAATTTGTTTACATCAACTGGGGTAGAACTTGAGATTCAACTCAAGAGCTGTGCATATTTTGTTTTTGTGCTGTTAGGACGCAGATGAATTAACTGAAACATTCTATGTATTCACATGTTATTACACCGTCACTATAAACAGGCCAGATTTTGTACACACATGCATCTATAATAATTAATAAGAGTCATGTATCTGGACTTAAATGACATACATAGTTAACTAGCAAGTTCATGAGAAATAAATATGCAAACAGTCAGACCTCAGAAGAAGTGTAGTAAATACTGAAAGATAATTTCAACATTAAACCAAAACAACAAATGCATGCCGAAGTCACAAATACTGACCACTAATCCTGATAAACACACAGATGTGTGTGACACATTCTCCATGAGGGAGGAAAGAAGAAGCAATAATCTTAACTCATAACTACCAGATTTTTACAAACTCTATGGCTTATTTACAATTTAGCTCCTTTGAGCTATACTTAGTTAATCCTGCTGTATGGAAGTGAATCATGAAAAATCAGAAGATTAGTGAGAAATATGTGGAAGCTGCAGAGATGTGGGTTTATATATGATGAGAATACTGTGGACAGATAACAAGTGTTGTCAAGGAATCTTGAAAGATTAATTATTCACATCAGAAGAAGAGTCCACATTCTATGAGCATATAATGAAAAGAGGAAGGCTCGAGTATGTCACGACAACTGGAAAGTTGGAGGCAAAACAAAGGCAGAAAAGCTGCTGCCTCTTTTAAAACATTTAGGTTATACTCATTCTGGCTGTCCAAGCAATTTTCAGCATTCTTCTCTAAAACCAGATCTCTGAAGTTTCTAGAGATGCTTTGTGCTTGTTGACAAATTGTCCAGGAATCACAACCATTTATTCAAACTGGTTCTATGAATTCTTTTTCTAACTTCCAATGACAATGACTTAATGCATACAATTTTCTTCATATGATAAAATGCCCCTTTCGCTTGTCCTATATATATATATATATATATATATATATATATATATATATATATATATATATATATATATATATATATATATATATATATATATATATATATTACAAAACCACAATACTACAGTGGTTAGAAATTTAGCTGGTTGTTCAACCTTACTATACAGTTACCTAGTATATGTAAACATCTATCCTAACACTTCATAAGTTACTTGCATAACCTTTACAGGACATAGCAGTCAACTCCAGCATTTTTTGGCTGTTTGTGATTTTTGGGCAAATTTACATTCAGTAACTTGCCATTACTTTCTGAACGACCAGCACTCATACCATTGTATGGAAACTAGTGCAAAGTGGTTCGCATTCCAAATTGCCCGTAGCGGCGTTTCGAACTTGGTCTGCGGGATTATGAACTGCTTCCGTAACCCCTTTGCCTCAGAGATGGCTTCATAACAGTAACTTTTAAACGTCTTAAGACACACTGGACATATTGCACTGGAACTATTTTTATAGACCAATTGGGACTCTCTGGAGGTGATGAGGTCAGTATCACGCAGCTGCTTTTACTTTCCGAGACATTTCCTGGTAGCCATCTTAGCTGAGTCAACCTAGGAGCCCACGTCAAATTAAAAAATCCACTTTGTTGTAGATTCAAACCCATGAGCATCGGGTAGACAGGCAAGAGTACGAGTTTCTGCTTTTGTCAATTCTATTTCTGGTGCAAGAAGTTTGGCACACTTAATGGTCTGCTTTCTGGTATTTAATGAAAGAACCAGACCAGATTCCATGTTAAAACAGACAGGAGACCAAGCTGATTAATGTCTGATTAACTCGCTAATTTACAACTAAACACTAAGGTCAATTGGTACATGCTAACTCACTAATTTACATCTTAACACTAAGGTCAATTGGTACTCATAGTAACTCACTAATTTACATCTTAACACTAAGTTTAATTGGTACATATGTAACTCGCTAATTTACATCTTATCACTAAGTTTAATAGGTACATGTGTAACTCGCTCATTTACAACTTCACACATAAGTTCAATTGGTACATGTGTAATTTGCTAATGTACATTTTAACACTAAGTTTAATTGGTACACATGTAACTTGCTAACTTACAACTTAACATTAAGTTCAATTTGTACACATATGATTGCTAATTTACAACTTAACACTAAGTTTAATTAGTACAATTGTGTTACTTCCTAATTTACATCTTAACACTAAGTTCAACTGGTACACGTCTAAATAAGACAACATTTCATAAGCAAAACAAAGCAGGTAATGGGGCATTTATGGGTAGAATGAGGAACAAAATGGCAACAGGAAATTGTATCTAGTAAAATTGTTCAATTAGCAATACCTTTTCTTAGAATATGAAAACATTTCAACAGCAAAATGGGTCAGATGGGGCAAAGATTGTAAACAAGAGCAAAATGACAACATCAAAATATAGTGTTATTTATTTTTGTACATTAAACAGCTTTTGTGTAAACACACGTAACAACAACACTGCAACAACAAAAAAGATATGAAGGGAAATGAGTGGTAACTAGTCAAAGCAAAATGAAAACAGCAAAACTACATGGTAAAAATGTGTTGAAAAAAAAAAAAAACAGACACTGAATGTCTTAGTGTAACTATGACAATATTCCCCATTTCCTCTCCCCAAATCTCCACTAACAAAGGATATTACTGAACATACTGCAGACCTAGGAGCTGCAGTAATGTTGTGGCTTTATAACTCCAGTGTGAGGGATATTACTGAACATACTACAGGCCTGGGAGCTGCAGTAGTGCTATGGCTATACAACTCCCCAGACAAGGGATATTACTGAACATACTACAGACCTGGGAGCTGCATTAGTGCTATGGCTATATAACTCCCCAGACAAGGGATATTACTGAACATACTACAGACCTGGGAGCTGCATTAGTGCTATGGCTATACAACTCCCCAGACAAGGGATATTACTGAACATACTACAGGCCTGGGAGCTGCATTAGTGCTATGGCTATACAACTCCCCAGACAAGGGATATTACTGAACATACTACAGGACCTGGGAGCTGCAGTAGTGCTATGGCTATATAACTCCCCAGACAAGGGATATTACTGAACATACTACAGGCCTGGGAGCTGCAGTAGTGCTATGGCTATATAACTCCCCAGACAAGGGATATTACTGAACATACCTACAGGCCTGGGAGCTGCAGTAGTGCTATGGCTATATAACTCCCCATGTGAAGGGATATTACTGAACATACTACAGGCCTGGAGCTGCAGTAGTGCTATGGCTATATAACTCCCCAGACAAGGGATATTAT
>JACEFZ010002920.1:0-52500 GCA_014155875.1 Cepaea nemoralis
AAAAAAAATTTTCAATCAAAGAAGAAAAGTATATAACAGGAAACGGTCTGTATCAGAGGAAAAAATGAAGACTTTATAATTAATAACACTGACATAATAAAAAGATGGACAGAGTACACAGAAGAGTTTATTCTGGGACAACAGTGTCAATAGACCAACATTATATAATACTCAAGATGGACCAAGAATATTAACGGCTGAAGTAGAAAAGGCTATTAAAAAGATGAAAGAAGGAAAGGCTGCAGGTCCTAAAAAGATAACAGCAGAAATGATAAAATCCTTATCCAGCTTTGGCATTGAAACTATCACAGAATTGTGTAATGATATAAATAATACTGGGTACATCCCCAAGGACTTGAAAACATCCATTTTCATCACACTACCGAAGAAGTCAAGAGCTGTTGATTGTGAGGATTACAGAACTATTAGCTTAATGAGCCACATAACTAAGATACTACTCAAGGTCGTACAAGAAAGAATTCAACATAAAATAGAGGAAGTAGCTGAAGAACAATTTGGGTTTCGTAAAAAACGCCGGCACCAGAGAAGCAATTATCTGTTTGAGGATGTTAATTGAAAAATATAAACTCGCTTACACTCAGGAAATAAATGACCGTAGACCCCGAGGTAGACCAAGAAGGCGGTGGAGAGATAATATACATACAGACCTACAAGCACTTGGAATCAACGACTGGCAAGAGAAGGTCCACCAGAGAGACGAATGGAGACAGATTGTATTTGCAGCAAAGAACCTCAATGGCTCGGAATGCCGAAGAAGAAGAAGAAGAAGAATTGAAAAATATATAGAAGTTCAAAAAAGTATATATGTTTGTTTTACAAGAAAGCTTTTGATAGAGTACAACATGAACGACTAATTACGTGCCTTCAAGATATAGGAGTAGACGGAAAGAACATCTGACTTATTAGTAATTTGTTACTGGGAACAAGTGGCGTCTATTAGATGCGGTAATAACTATTCGTCACCTATAGAGATAAAAAGAGGAGTACGGCAGGGATGTGTACTGCCCCCAAGCCTCTTCAACCTATACACAAATAGAATTTTTAAACATGTTGAAATTGCTGGACTCAGCATCAATGGAAGAATCATAAACAATCTTAGATATGCTGACGATACCGTGTTACTAGCAGAAAGTGGGCAAGAGTTGCAAGACCTAGTGGAAGAAGTAAACAGGCATAGTGCAGAATGTGGCTTAGATATTAACATCCAAAAACTATGATAATTAGTAGTGAAAAGGAAAGGTCATCAATGAACATCACAGTAAACGGGCAGATACTAGAACAAGTAACACGTTTCTCTTATCTTGGACATATAATAACAGATGATGGCAGAAGTGAAATGGAAATCAAAAAGAGAATAGGAATGGCCAAAAATGCTTTCAACGGCATGAAATCGGTATTAACATCTAGAGACATTAATAACGCATTAAAAATGAGCATTGTCAAATGCTACGTATATTCAACGCTACTATATGGCTCGGAAGCCTGGACATTGAACAAGCAACTAGAAAGTCGCATAGAAGCCCTGGAGATGTGGATATACAGACGAATAGGTCGTATTTCATGGAAACAAAAACAATCATATGCAGAGGTCCTAGAAAAACTGGGAATGAAGAGAGAGTTGATGAAAGAAATAAAGAGGAGGCAAGTAAAATATTTTGGCCACGTTAAAAGACATGTTACTCTTATAAAAACCATACTGGAAGGCAAGGTTGAGGGCAAGCGAGCAAGAGGTAGACAACGATACAAGTGGGAGGATAACATCAAGAGATGGACGAACATCAGCCTGACAGAAAGTACAAGTCAAGGCAAGAGACAGACGGTGTGGAGATCCATTGCAGCCAACCTTTATTACGGAGACGGCACCTGATTGATTGATTCTGTTCACGGCATTTTTCTTGCATTCGTCGCAATGAGAGTATCATATCAATGGTAGACCGCTTCCTTCGAAAGCTACACTGTGATTCGGGGTAGACTTGATCTCCCAGGACTTGAAGTCTGAGCAGAACAATTTTGGCAAATACTTTCCCAACAATACACAGAAATGAGATACCCCTATAGTTGTTACAGTCTCTCCGATCCCCTAGTTCTTGAATCTTCGAAATCCTGTGAGACTTGTCTTTCTTGCCAGCATAGTGGATCTGTAAAGTGAGTGTGTCTTCTTCACGCCTGATAGCCTCTATTGGAATCCTATCCTTACCTGGAGCCTTGCCAGATGCGAGTTCATTAATAGCATATTTAACTTCTGTTATGGTGGGAAGTGTGTTCAAGTGGTAAAGAGTTGGCAGGGTTCTATAGCGTTGAGGGCATCATCCGCTGGTTTGGTATCGCTTGCGTAAAGCTCCAAATCCATCTGTTGTTTCTTATCAGTGATGATTTCTCCAGTCAAAGTTTTCAGTGGTGCACTTCTTTTGATTCTCTTTGAATAATCATATTGTCAATACACCAACACCAACTGTGAAGCTGTGTTCAGAGACTGGAAAAAAAACGCAGGCAATGAACTACCTGGGGATACGTTTTGATCGAAGCCTTTCTTATATCGAGCACATAGACCAGGTGATAACAAAGGTCAAGCGGGATTTGGCTGCGATGCGGGTGATGGCGGCAACAAACTGTGAGCAGCGCCATCTATGCCTTCTGTACGAAGGGCTGGTCATGTCTGTTTTTGAGTATGCAATGGCTATTCTGACTCTCAGCCGTAAGCAGATAGAAAGGATACAGAACGAAGCCATGCGCATTATTCTTGGATGTACAAGAGATACAGCATGCAGGGCGATATATCTTATATATAAATTAAGATCTCTGTCTGTCTGTCTGTCTGTCTGTCTGTCTGTCTGTCTGTCTGTCTGTCTGTCTGTCTGTCTGTCTGTCTGTCTGTCTGTCTGTCTGTCTGTCTGTCTGTCTGTCTGTCTGTCTGTCTGTCTGTCTGTCTGTCTGTCTGTCTGTCTGTCTGTCTGTCTGTCTGTCTGTCTGTCTGTCTGTCTGTCTGTCTGTCTGTCTGTCTGTCTGTCTGTCTGTCTGTCTGTCTGTCTGTCTGTCTGTCTGTATGTATGTATGTATGTATGTATGTATGTATGTATGTATGTATGTATGTATGTATGTATGTATGTATGTATGTTGTCCTTTATTTGGTCGCGAACGGCCCATACGATTGAGATGAAATTTTCCACACGCCTTCCTTTCATTCCAGCGCTGCCAACTGTCGTATTTTTTTTTCTTCTTCCTCCTCCTCCCTCCTCCCATTCCCAAAATACGTACGTAAATATATGATGATGATGATGAAAGAATCCCCGAACCAAAACGCTAGGGAAAGGGAAGAAAATGACGTGACTACACAGAATCGTCACACGGCAATCATCATCATCATCAAGTGCCGTGCCGGCTGGCGTAGGCGTTCAACTCTGCTGCTGATATATATGCCTCCATGCCACGGCAATATCAATAACAATTCATCTTTTATGTGTAAGGAAGTTATCTACAGTCGTGTAGAAGGGAAGAACAATCAATGGAAGGACCGAAATCACAGAACCTAGACGAGTATGAATTCGGAATGGCGAACTCCCTCCTTCTCTCTTTCCTCCTGCCTCTACCTCCTCCCCTCCTCCACCCCTCTACCTCCTCCCTCCACCCTCCTCCTCTTCCTCCCTCTACCCTCCTCCCCCTCCTCCTTCTCCCTCCTCCTCCATCCTCCTCCCTCCGCCTCCTCCCTCCACCCTCCTCCTCTTCATCCTCTCCCTCATCCTTCTTCCCCTCCCTTCTCCCTCCTCCTCCCTCTCCTCATCCCTCCTACTCCCTTCTCCTCCTCCCTCCTCCTCCCTCTACTCCTCCCTCCTCCTTCCTCCCACATCCCTCTTCCTCCTCCTCCCTCCTCATCATTCCTCCTCCTAGCCCTCCTCCTTCTCCCTCCTCCTTCTACCTCTTCCTCCCTCCTCCTCCTTCACCCTCCTCCCTCCTCCTCCTTCACCCTCCTCCCTCCTCCTCCTCCCTCCTCCTTCCTCATCCCTCTTCCTCCTCCTCCACCCTCCTCCTTCCTCCTCATCCCTCTTCCTCCTCCTCCTCCCTCCTCATCCCTCCTCCTTCTCCACTTTCCCCCCTCCTTCTCTTAATCCCTCCTCCTCCCTCCTATTCCTCCCTACTCCTCCTCTCTCCGCCTATCTCTTCCTCCCTCCTCCACTCTCTTACTCCTCCCTCCTCCTCCCTCCTCGCCCTCCTATTCCTTCCTCCTTCGCCCTCCTCTTCCCTTCTCCTCCTCCCTCCTACCCCTCCCTCCTCCTTCCTCCTCCCCTCCTCCTCATCCCTCCTCCTCCATTCTCCTCCTCCTCCCTCTACCTCCTCCCTCCTCCTCCCTTCACATTCCTCGTCCTCCCTCTTCCTCCTCCTCCCTCTACCTCCTCCCTCCTCCTCCCTTCACATTCCTCCTCCTCCCTCTTCCTCCTCCTCCCCCTCATCCTCTTCCCTCCTTCTCCTCCCTCATCCTCCCTCTTCCTGCTCCCTCCGACTCCTCCCTCCTCCCACTCTCTCCTCCTACTCCCTCCTCCACCCTTTCCCTCCTCCTCCCTCCTCCTCCTCCCTCCTCCCTCTTCCTCCTCCTTCTCCTCCCTCCTCCTTCTCCCTCTTCCTCCTCCCTCTTCCTGCTCCCTCCGCCTGCTCCCTCCTCCTACTCTCTCCTCCTCCTCCCCCTCTCCTCCTCCTCCCTCCTCCTGCGTTCTCCTCCTCCTTCCTTCTCCCTCTTCCTCCTCCCTCCTCCTTCCCCTCCTCCTCCACCCTACTCCTCCCTCCTCTTCCTAATCCCTCCTCCTCCCTCCTATTCCTCCCTATTCCTCCTCCCTCCTCTTCCCTCCTCCACCTCTCTCCTCCATTTACCCAAGACAGACAGACAGACAGATAGTCGGGAACGGGATCTTATATGACTACTTATATGATTTAAATGAGATGCTCTCCACCATGGGCTGGGCCGGGTCAGACAGACAGACAGATAGATAGTCGGGAACGGGAACTTATATGACTACTTATATGAATTAAATGAGATGCTCCCCACCAGGGACTGGGCGAAGCCGGGCCGGGTCAGACAGACAGACAGACAGACAGACAGACAGACAGACAGACAGACAGACAGACAGACAGACAGACAGACAGATAGACAGACAGACAGACAGATTGTCGGTAACGGGAACGAGAACTTATATGACTACTTATATGAATTAAATGAGATGCTCCCCACCAGAGTCTGGGCGAAGCCGGGCCGGGTCAGCTAGTTTTATATATAAATTGCGATCTCCGTCTGTCTGTCTGTCTGTCTGTCTGTCTGTCCATATGTCCTTTATGCGCTCGCGAACGGCCCATCCGATTGAGATGAAATTTTCTACACGTTTTCCTTTCATTCCAGCGCTGCCAACTGTCGTATTTTTTTTTCCTTCTGCCTCCTCCTCCCTCCTCCCATTCCCAAAATACGTACGTAAATATATGATGATGATGATGAAAGAATCCCCGAACCAAAACGCTAGGGAAAGGGAAGAAAATGACGTGACTACACAGAATCGTCACACGGCAATCATCATCATCATCAAGTGCCGTGCCGGCTGGCGTAGGCGTTCAACTCTGTTGCTGATATATATGCCTCCATGCCACGGCAATATCAATAACAATTCATCTTTTTATGTGTAAGGAAGTTATCTACAATCGTGTAGAAGGGAAGAACAATCAATGGAAGGACCGAAATCACAGAACCTAGACGAGTATGAATTCGGAATGGCGAACTACCTCCTCCTCTCTTCTCCTCCTGCCTCTACCTCCTCCCCTCCTCCTCCCTCCACCCTACTCCTCTTCCTCCTCCCTCCCCCTCCTCCCTCTTCCTCTCCCCTCCTACTCCCTCCGCCTCCTCCTCCCTCTACCTCCTCCCTCCACCCTCCTCCTCTACCTCCTCCCCTCCCTCCTCCTTCTCCCCTCCCTTCTCCCTCCTCCTCCCTCTCTTCCTCCCTTCTCCTCATCCCTCCTACTCCCTTCTCCTCCTCCCTCCTCCCCTTTCCTCCCTCTACCTCCTCCTCCCTCCTCCTCCCCATCCTCCTTCCTACACTCCCTCTTCCTCCTCCTCCCTCCTCATCATTACACCTCCTCCTCCCCCTCCTTCTACCTCTTCCTCCCTCCTCTTTCTCCTCCACCTCCTCCCTCCTCCTTCTCCCTCCTCCCTCTTCCTCCTCCTCCTCTCCTTCTCCTCCTCCTCCTCCTTCAACCCTCCTCCTCCTCATCCATCTTCCTCCTCCCCTTTCCCCCTCCTTCTCTTAATCCCTCCTCCTCCCTCCTATTCCTCCCTACTCCTCCTCCTCCCTCCTCCTCCTCTCTCCGCCTATCTCTTCCTCCCTCCTCCTACCTCCTCCTACCTCCTCTTCCTTCCTCCTTCGCCCTCC
Organism: Cepaea nemoralis; assembly: GCA_014155875.1. NCBI lineage: Eukaryota > Metazoa > Mollusca > Gastropoda > Stylommatophora > Helicidae > Cepaea > Cepaea nemoralis. The sequence goes on from JACEFZ010002920.1 coordinate 6,423, forward strand.
TCCCTCCTCCTCCTCCCCCTCCATCTCCGTCCTCATCCCTCCTCCTCCATTCTCCCTCCTCCTCCTCTCTCCTCCTCCTCCTCCCGTCTACTCCTCCTCGCTCCTTCCTCCTCTCACCTCTCCTCCTCTCCTTCTACATCCTCCCTCTTCCTCCTCTCCCTTCCCTCCTTCTCCTCCCTCCTCCCTCTTCCTTCTCCCTCCGCATCCTCCTCCTCCACTCTCCTCCTCCTCCTCCCTCCTCCTCCCTTTCCCTCCTCCTCCTCCTCCCTCCTCCTCCTGCGTTCTCCTCCTCCCTCCTCTTCCTCCCTCTTCCTGCTCCCTCCGCCTCCTCTCTCCTCCTCCCTCTCCCTCCTCCTTCCTCTCCTCCTCCTCCTCCTCCTGCGTTCTCCTCCTCCCTCTTCCTCCTCCTCCACCCTACTCCTCCCTCCTCTTCCTAATACCTCCCTATTCCTCCCTATTCCTCATGTCTCCTGTCTCCTCCTCCCCTCCTCCACCTCCCTCCTCCATTTACCCAAGAAAGACAGACAGACAGACAGACAGTCGGGAACGGGATCTTATATGACTACTTATATGATTTAAATGAGATGCTCTCCACCATGGGCTGGGCCGGGTCAGACAGACAGATAGATAGACAGACAGACAGACAGACAGTCGGGAACGGGAACTTATATGACTACTTATATGAATTAAATGAGATGCTCCCCACCAGGAGTTGGGCGATGCCGGGCCGGGTCAGACAGACAGACAGATAGATAGTCGGGAACGGGAACTTATATGACTACTTATATGAATTAAATGAGATGCTCCCCATCAGGGTCTGGGCGAAGCCGGGCCGGGTCAGACAGACAGACAGACAGATAGACAGACAGATTGTCGGTAACGGGAACGAGAACTTATATGACTACTTATATGAATTAAATGAGATGCTCCCCACCAGGGTCTGGGCGAAGCCGGGCCGGGTCAGCTAGTCTTATATATAAAAGACGATCTCCGTCTGTATGTCCGTATGTCCTTTATGTGCTCGCGAACGGCCCATCCGATTGAGATGAAATTTTCTACACGTCTTCCTTTCATTCCAGCGCAGCTCACTGTCATATTTTTCTTAGTGTGAAATCGGCTGCTTACCCAATATTATTTAATTTTCCATTTTTCATTATAATTTCATATATCTCAGGGGACCTAACTCTGTAAAAGTTATTTCAAGGGGAATAACTTTTCTGTATACCTTATAGTCATATTGTGGCATCGTTTTCAAAGATTTATAAACTCTTTGTCCATAGTTATGTACCGGCATATGAGTTATAATAAATAATGATACAATCTTTAAGGCATTTTCAAAGTTTTCATAAAAATAATGCATAATGCATAACATTGTAACTCATCTTTTTATGCTTAAAGAATAAATAAATAATAGTTACCTTATCTCTATCAAGTTTGAAGATTTTATATTTCTTTACACTGTCGCCAACTCTAAGAAGACATGGAACAACTTCAGCCATTATTACATCTACAGGCATATGCGTTATATTCCTCCTCCTCTCTCCTCCTCCACCTCCTACCCTCTTCCCCTCCTCCCTCTCCCTCCTCCATCCTCCTCTTCCATCTTTCTCCTCTTCCTCCCTCTTCCTCCTCCTCCCTCTTCCTCCTTCTAATCACTCCTCTTCCTTCCTCCTCCTCCTACGTCCTCCCCCTCCTCCCTCCTCCCTCCTCATCCTCTCTCCTCCTCCCTCCTCCTCCTCCCTCTACCTCCTCCTCCCTCCACATCCCTCCTCCTCCCTCCTCCTCCTCCTCCCTCCCTCTCCTCCTCCCTTCCTCCTCCCCCTCCTCCTCCTGCGTTCTTCTCCTCCCTCCTCCCTCTTCCTCCTCCCTCATCCTCCTCCTTCCTCCTCCTCCCTCCTCCTCCTAATCCCTCCTCCTCCCTACTACTCCTCCTCCCTCCTCTTCCCTCCTCCTCCTCCTCCTCTCTCCGCCTATCTCTTCCTCCCTCCTCCTCCCTCCTCCACCTCCCTCTTCCTCCTCCCAGCTCCTACTCCTCCTTTTTCTTCTTCTTCTGCTGCTGCTGCCGCTGCTCCATTTACCCAAGTTAATTGTTGGGGAAGATGTAAAGATCTTTCAAGTGCTCTTTCTAATGCTTTTTGTAAGTTGGTCTTCGTTTATCTAAGGTTGTTCTAACTGCAACCAATAAATGATTAGACAGACAGACAGACAGACAGACAGACAGACAGACAGTCGGGAACGGGAACTTATATGACTACTTATATGAATTAAATGAGATGCTCCCCATCAGGGGCTGGGCGAAGCCGGGCCGGATCAGACAGACAGACAGACAGATAGACAGACAGACAGATAGATAGTCGGGAACGGGAACGTGAGCTTATATGACTACTTATATGAATTAAATGAGATGCTCCACACCAGGAGCTGGGCGATGCCGGGCCGGGTCAGACAGACAGACAGACAGACAGACAGATAGTCGGTAACGGGAACGGGAACTTATATGACTACTTATATGAATTAAATGAGATGCTCCCCACCAAGGACTGGGCGAAGCCGGGCCGGGTCAGCTAGTATAATATAAAAATACCTTCTTGATGTTCCAACCATTGAAGACAGAATACAAATTTGCAGAGCACGTGCCTACCTCAGAGTTAACGCAAACACACAACATCCTCTGCATAGTGAAATTAGGAAGGTGAAGGGCAGTAGGTTAAAAAGAGAAAGGTCATGGATGGGTCAAGCCGAGGACATTCTTCAACAGGTATGTTCACTTGAGAACTTAGAACCTGGCGAGGAGTGGGTACAAGTGCCAACAGATTTCTGTACGTCTCATTCAGTCTGCATCCAACAAGACAGAAAATGCAGACAAGAAAATCCGGCTGCTAAAAATACAAGCTTTGATTTTCGAGAATTCCTTACACGTTGATGCTGTCTTATATACAGATGGGTCGGTCGTCCGACATGTGAGAAGCTCATGGGCTTATACGGCGCAGGCCGGAGGGAGAATTGTAAAGGAGGACTCTGGTGCTTGTGCTGAGACCACAAGTAGCCAGACTATGGAAGTCATGGCAGTAAGTAAAGAAATAACATGTCTCGAGACATAGACATTCACTAGGGCATGTTTCCTTAGCGGTTCAATGAGTATGCTCAAGAGGATAGAGATGAGGTGGATCCGAAGAAAGTGGTTGCTATCTCTGGAGCGGTCTCGGCTGGCAAAGATTAGTTTCATTTTCGTGCCAGGACATGCGGGAGTACAAGGAAATGAGCGGGCTGACTGTCGGATATTTATGTGATTGATGGCTCAACCCCACAGAGATAAATGATGAAACATCATTTTTCCCAATGTGATCCTGCCCGTTTAATTAATTTAGCTGTACTGACTCAATTGTTGAGACCAGAAATAGAGTTTTAGAGAACCAAGGAATACCTTTAGGAAATACTGAAAAGTTGTACTCCCTTTTATACCCAATTTATTCCTTAAGTGGTTCCTTGCCTCTCCTCTACCAACTAATTAATTCTATCTAGGGTAATTTAAAACAGTTTGTTTATGACAAGTAAAATACAATCAATACATGACATGACCTCAGTTTTTATGATTTAATAAACACAAATATGGATTTTGTAAATTGCATTCAAAATTACAATTTCCTGTCATAAAATAAGGACATATACATATACATTAAATATTACAGACTTGATGTGCCCATGATAAGGTAGATATTAACAGTTAGATTTTTCGCAGTGGCATGTAATGCTAATCTTTTACTGGCCTGGAGGATCTGAAAAAAAAGAACTGTCTGCAATCAGGATTCTCCACTTCCAGCTTTGGGAATCACTCTGGCTATCATCAATTGTAGTATTAGTGTTCCTGGGCGTAGTAGAACATAAGTTGGCTCTTGGTTTTCTTTTCTCACAGCAGGTAATTGTTTAAATAAAGGTTACCTCTCCTATGAGACAAATGGAATGGTTGCAGGTAGATAAGTTTCTGCGCTACTCTATCAAGGGCATCACTCAACCATGTGCTCACTCAACAGGTGCTGCATTCAATCTTCACCAAGTCAGGTCTGGATTGACATGAATAAGACCACTACCTGAAATTCCATCAATCACATAATTCTAATAATATCAGAAATATGACATTAGAATTTACATGTAAAAACCTAAGAATATAACCAGTGAAAACAATAAAATGAATCCTGTTCTTAGAGAAAATAAACAGGGAAGAAAGATAGTCTTGGTGTTCCCAATTGGTTATCACCAACACAGTTGTTTGCTCTCAATCCAATCTTCCACTATCAAGTGTTCAAGGTTTAACTAGCAGATGTGCAGTTTCATCATCACCTATGCCTGTCCTCAGGTTTATAGAAGTAATACCTTGAGTGATTGGGAATTTAACAATTATGTTGACCATTCTCTTCTGTATCTAGTTTTGTTCTCTACTTCATCTTTTCCTATTCAAGAAAAAGGGTCTTATACATTTAGGGCTTTTAAAAACCAGTTCCCATTTCCATGAGTATTTGCTTATAAACAAGATAAGTACATTCTGGTATTATTCTTGTATAGCCTTCAGGTGTATTCTTCTTCATTAAATGCTTCAAGTGAGAAGATTTCTTCCATTCTCATGGATGTAATATTGATTATTATCATCAACATCATCATGGTTTTTATAATAATTGTAATTAAAATCCTTATCATTATTTTCATAATTATTACATTGTCATTACAATCATCATCATTATTATCATGCTTATGACATTAGAAATCATGACATTATTCTAACATTATCATCATAATCATGGTTATATTATTTTCATTAAATTACAGTCATCCTCATTATCTTTGAAGTTCATTATTATCATTACAATAGACCATATGTGTTAACATGAACTACAAAGTGGGATTTTGCTTAAATTACAAACACAGATGCTGGTGCTATGCGTAATGTATGATATGGTTTGTGTCGTGCTTAGCGCACAAGACTAGATGATAGGAATAAGAATGATATTTCATACAGAGTGGTGTTATGCGCCGGAGTGTACTAAATTATGTTTTTTAGTTTATGGGTTACACCGAAGCATTTCTCTGGTGATAGGCATGGCATTCCACATCAAAGTTGCCGGCTATCATGAGATTGACTGTTGGCTTATACTCCCTCTCTCTCAGCATGTAACTTCACTCACTCACTCAATTTCCTCATGCATCAGTCCACATATCTGCACCTCTGTGCATGTGAGGTCACTTCACTCTCTCTGACATCATTCATATGTATGGATGATAATTTCACTCAGTCCATAGACACATTCACATTGGTATGGGGAAACATCTAGGAGCCATTCATCACACATCCTTCATACTGTCATGTAAGGTGGGTACTTATGTGATTTCCCAATGATAACCTTAAATGTTAACACCATTGACATCACAATGAGATCTCACCCATTCATCAGACAATCCTATCTGTATGGATGACAATCATGCATATGTAGGTGCTTTATCCAGAATACATTCACAGATTCACCAAGAATGACATTACAATTAAATCTCATCCTTCAACCTAACTTATAGTCATGCATGCTGGTGGGTTTTATGAAATGATACATTCACATCTGTTTAACAATGATGAAATCACACATAAATCCTCACAGACATGTTATCAGCAATGACATAGTGATCATTGTGATCATTAGACACACTTAGGCAATTCACCCAGGATTTAGCAACATGGAATCCAGGAGTTATCACATGTTCTCATAAAATACATACAATTTAGGTGATATTTCCAATTCACATTCAGGCATTATGAATTAAAATACTTCTTGCATGGCGGTTGGTTACGCACTATTATGATGTGGCACAAACATTAAATCCATATGTTTACAACATTGAAAATACATTTGACTCACTGCATGGGCGCCTTAACTCAACACACAAAATTATGATACCTGTAGAATCTGGTTCTCATGGGTTCATGAATTATAAGAAAACTATTTGGTTGTCCATGTGCTCATGTCACAATTAAATCTACTGACTTATGTGCTCCATCTACTTGACTATACACATTCCACTAAATTCTCTATTAGTGCCGGCACATGTAAACTAGTTTTTAATCTTACCAGTGGGCCATATACATTATGTCCTTACCACTGTACTAAGAATTCTGAATTTCCTTAAGTCACTCTAATTCATTGTAGATTCAGTTTCATGCTTAAGAAATAAAATGTATAGCATGTGTCTAATGTTTTATACATTAACTAAGTTGTTTAGCTGGGAGAAAATAAACACTGTAGTTTTCTCCTATTGTACAGTTTATCTTGTGACTATGATAACTGAGTATAATATTATTTAGTTTGTACTAAATTAAATTCTTTAAGAACTCACCATTCCAATCATTGTGGATTGAGTTGCTTAAGAATTAAATGTACAACTTGGATTAATGCTTTTTATACATTACATCAGGGGTTTACTTTGGGAGAATATAAATTCATTATGGGTATTCTTAATTAGTAGTTTATCTATAAACTATAACAATTAAATTAACTCCTTAAGAATTCATCACACGTGTTCACCGAGTCTACTTACCAAATCTTCTTCTAGGAAACTGAACTCACAACTTATCTAAGATTTAAAATAATTTATATTCACCTCATCCAAACACGATGACTTCCAAACCCTTCAGCGACAGGTTTAAGATTTTTCTCAATGCGATGTCGAGGGCTGATGTTTTTCTTCCTATCTAACTTATACTAAATTATCTTTGCTAAGTTGATTTTGAAGAGACTATCACTCCCTTCCTCATCGAATCTCTCCTGCGTCGTGTGTGTGTGGGTTGGTTCACAAAAACAGACAGATTCTCTCCCGCATGGGCTTTTATTAGATTTCGTTGTTCCGGTGGTGACGTCACAATGGGTCGATGAAAAAGTCGGATTACCGCTGCCGGGAATGAGCGGTGTCAAACTATTTTCATTGCCTGGAATTATTTTAGTGCATGTTACTCTTGTGAAAATGTATATCACACTGACGAGCTCGCAGGTAAGGCTACTGTGGAGGTCGGACGCGCTATGGACTAGGCTGACATTCTTAATGCTCTACTAGAAGTAAGACTGTTGCGAGAACCAAGCGATGACTTTGAATCTACAACCATGGTCAGACTGCGAAAACTGAAAATTAAAAGAGGTGTTGCCAAACAAGAACACTACGCAGGAAGCCAAAGAAGATTGATTAACCAACACAGAACTGGTGTCGTGAGCCGCTACACGCTGAGGGATTGCTGAGGAAGGGATTCGAGCACTTATGATCTGAATGATTCGATGGTCAATGAGGATGATCTGTCGACTAACTAACTAACTAACTAACTAACTAACTAACTTCTTTTGATCATAGGACCATATGCCTTCTTCATCCCTACATACATTCTTCTGATGTTTCTCTTATCACTTGCATTTTGAATGTACTCTCATAACTTGACCCAATAGTCGTTTGCACACTGCCATGCAACCTTTGGACATCTTTCCTAGAATGCTTCAGCTCACTGAGTTTTTCGCGTTCTTCTTTCCTTGTTTCTTAACAGAGCTACCTTCTTTCTATCAATCAAGGACTGCGGAGTCAGGCAAATAATTTTCTTTTTTTTTTCTTCATGCAGAAGTCAAATCATTTCTACAGAAATATCTTTTTCTTATAATACACAGTGCCATAAACGCCTACCGCTATTTTATAAAGAGTTTCCTTAAGTTTACCTCACTTTTCACTTGCTGTAAAATTGTCTGATGTATCAGTGAAGTTGCTGTTGGAACTTAAAGCACTTATCAGGATCTAAGGTGTTAATAATATTAACTTTGGGGCTATATTTGTGTTTAGTCGTGTAGATTCTCTTTGGTCTCAGTCTAACCCTTGCAACAACTAAAGAATGATCAGTATCACAATCAGCGCTATAATAATTTCGAGTGAATGATGTTGTCTCCATATGATAATGAAGACTAGCTGATGCCAATGGCCGGATCTTTGGTGTTTCCAATTGACCTTACGCTGCTGTATTGTTTTAAAATAGAAGTTTGTAATACATAGGTCGTTTCTGGTGCAATGCTCCAGCAGCCTTTGCCCATTGTCATTCACGTGACCGATGTTTTATTTTCCAAAGCACACTGGCTATGAACGCGAGTCGTTGCCCATATGAGCATTACAATCCGATTTTGGTACTGCCTTGATCACAGAGTCTAACTCCTCATAAAAAGGTCCTTCATATCATCAGAGGAATTGAGAATCGGTGCATTTGCAGTGATAATAGTGGCAAAGCCAAAAGTGGTTGCCAAGCTCAGGGATAATAATCTTTCATTTCCGCCAGCTGGAATTTCAATCATTCTCAGTAGGGAATTCTCCACTGCAAAGCCCACTCCATGTTGTCTGTTTACTTCCTGCCCCTTAAATTTCCACACACAAAAATTTTTTTCCCCTGAGTGAGACATAGAAAACCTAACTTTTATGACTAAAAGCCTTAGACAATAAGAATCAAACTTCATACATGCAGAAGTCAAATCATTTCTACAGAAACGTCCTGAAAACAAAGCGCCGGGTCCGGATGGAATAACCGCAGAAGCTATTCAGATATGTGGGAAAACAGGGGTTAAATGGCTGACAAGACTTTTTAATTTAGCAGAGGAAGAATGAAAAGTCCCAGACGATTAGCAACAGGCAGTAATAGTACCAATATGGAAATAGAAAGGCAATATGAGAGAGTTCGAAACATACAGCGGTAGATCACACCTGAATCATGTAGGGAAAATGTACGCAAAACTATTGGAATTAGTTGAACAACAGTTAAGCAAAGTACAATTTGGTTTCAGGAAAGGTAAAAGTTGCACTGATACACTATTCACACATAGACAAATATGTGGGGGAAAAAACAATCAATTATAGTGACCAACAGAATATTTTGTTCGTAGATCAGGAAACGGCTTTCAATAAAATAGATTGATACAAATTATGGACCATCTGTGAACACTATGGGATAAAGGACAATTGCTAGAAAACTTCATAGCCATGTACCACTCGAGGCAAAGTGCAGTAAGAACACAAGAAGATATATCAGATATGTTTAAAGTTAATACAGGAGTCAGACAGGGATGTGTGTTCTCTCCTCTGCTATTTAATAACTACATAGACAGAATATCCAAAAAAAGCAAGCCTTGACAGAACAGATTCAGAAAATTTTTAACACTTTACTTTAGATCGGGGGTCACCAAACCTTTTTAACGGCGGGATGGATAACTGACAAAATGAAGAGCGCGGGCCGCATACTCATTCTGTACAATACTTGCACCCCCCTCCGTGGCGAAGGTTCGTAATCCCGTATACCCGCTTTTTTTGCGCGCAACTTGACAGAAGACCGCGTTTGTCAACGTCTCACTTCGCACACAAGCACTCCGCTCCTTCATACGCACTCAAAGAAACATCAATTGAGCGTATGGCATTTCTATTATTTAATTCAGGCGAACCCGATATAATCACAAGATATATACAGGCGGTAATTTCACATGAATATACAAATGTCGCCCCTTCATACTCTGATAGCATACAATCAGTCTCGCAATCCTATACTCGCTATTCTCAGACTAGCATTCTCGCAACAATAAGCATTTGCTCTCAAGAATCACAAGTGTCCTCCTCTGAAACTGTCGTTTTCAAGCTCAACGGCTGGGCTTGTCGTGCCCGACCCCGTGCCGTTGTGTGAACCCCGTGCTGTCTCAACAGTCTCGTTGTACTGCAGTCTGTCCGTGCTAGAAGAGGTCAGTCGGTGTACTGACATCTAGTCCATTCAGGGCAGTGTCCCGTGAACTGTCGTCCCCTTCTATCACTCGGTCTGGTTCTACCGTTACCCTGTCTAAGACAATAGTGTCCCTTCCTAAGTCCTGTTTCCACTTCATCTACTGTCCTGTAGATGTCCTGTCTTATGACCATCCTATGTCCTGACTTAGGTCCTGTCTCTAGCCTATCACTATACTGTAGATGTCCTATCTGTCTCCTATATGTCGTTATCTCAGTTGTCTTAACTCTATTCTGTCCCTTGTCCTCTCTATGTCCTCTATTCACACCCTCAACACTCTGACATTCTCGCATGCCCCCCCCCCGGTATTGTGTCACCAACTTGATCACAAAGGGTGTGACACAACGTCGCATCTGCACATATAAAAAAATTAGTCGGAACTAATTCGTCGGAGTGTTGTGGGAATTCGTCAAACACTCACTTTAGGTGCCACTCTGATTCATACGGGCATGACACACTGTTGAACTATCTATCCTCTGGTTTATGATCAGTTTAACATACTTGTCATGTTGCCAAGAGTCACTACTCTCTTACACTCCACTACTGGAAGCTGTTAACGAACCAAGGTTATTTGTCTTATAATTATGGTTAAATCATAATATGCAACGCCTTTCAAACATCCGAAATTGATGTCCCGAAACAATCGGACACAGATCATGAATATATTATTCATGGCTTCCGTGAAATGTTACTTCAACATCTTTTACAAGCTGCGTTTCTGATGATTTTCCCCTGTCTAGCTCTCGCTTGTTGGTAGATTACTCATCTGTGTATTCATCACCCCCATTAATCCGTTGTGTCCCTTGTGAAAGTGTGATCTCCCTTACTTCAAAATTGCTGTTTGTACGTTATATGTTTGTATTCTGTTTGTTTCCGTGTTCTCTTCTTCTAAGTGTATGTTTAACCTAGCTTAATAGGTGTGTGTTTATAATCTGTGTAGTTCAGGTACTCAAGTGTCACAGGTAGGTTTCTCTATCTCACAAATGAAGACCTATGCTTAATTTCTGAGATCAATTGCCGAACTGCGACCCCTGAAAACATCATCATGGTTGCAATGTAAATTTAATTTAACACATATAAAATACTACACGCTCACATGTGTTACACAGGAGACGAAGACAAATCATTAGGGAAAAAACATGTGTGCAAAAAGCGCACCAATATTCATACATTTCATTTTAATACATTCATCCGTCCTTTCATCCATCTTTCACTCTCTTGGTTGCACAAAGCGTTATTAAAAATATTTATCATATTGAAATAAAATATGCTCGTTTTAAAGACAATAACGAGCTGGTTTACATTTACTCGTATATAGCAAAAGTTTTATACTACACAATCTATTTACAGGATTGTTGTATTGCTCTGGGCAATACTAAAGGGCAAAAACTGTAATTACTTTGTTGTAGTTTAATGTAATGATGTTATTAACTAAGGAAAGATAATTTAACTAAAGTGACTAAATCTAGGAGAAAACTCCCTTAAATTAAAATGTTGTTATATATTTAAAGTACGGAAGTTATAACTATGTAATTTAGGATTCATGCACTTTATTGCATGTGCAAAGATTTCTACTAATCTTTATTTAAGTAGCTTCACTATCAGTTTAAGCTGTCTTAAGGACTGTAAATTTGTAACATACTATTCTGCTGGTGTTAATTACTAAGGTTTACTTTAATTAATACTGTAAATAAATAAGTTTGTATCTTTCTAAGTTTTATGTGATTTAGTTTTAGAAAAATTTATCTAATTGTTCTAATTGGTATTCTACTCTAGCTAACATGAAAATCTAGTTAATATTGCAACTTAAATAAAAATCAGTTGGCTTCGTACATGTCATATATACTATAATGTCACTAATCAAATTTAACTATGTAAATCCGCTAACTATGTCGTCGTTCCAGATGACGGCGATGATGTAGCGTCGTTCCTCTGCTCGACTGCGTAATCTGAAGGTCTGGTTAGCAAGTCGGTTAAAGTGTTTTTGGAACCTGTGATATGTCTCACGGAAAACGAGTAGTTCTGGAGAATGAGGGCTTAGCGATAGATCCTGTTGTTTTCGGCTGTCCCTTCTCGATGACAGTTAACGGGGAATTGTCATTTTCAACGACGAAATGTGTTCCTGCAAGATACTTATTCAGTCGTGTAATACTAAACACAATTGCAAGGGCTTATAGTTGAGAGATCCCGTACTTTGATTCCGCTGGAGTTACCTTTCGACTGACGTAAACAATTGGATGAAAAATCCTGTCGTAGGCCTGCAACAGCACGCCAGATATGGATGTAGTGCTTGCGTCTGTTCTGAAGGTATAAGTTAAGTCCTTGTTAGGCAACCTCAAAATAGGGATGTTACTAAAACAATACTTTAGTTTTCACATTGCGTTATTTAAAGTAGCATCTTGTACATTGATCTGTGCATTTGTTTTTAACTAATCTGAAAATACACTCGTAATCTGTGCCAAATTTGGTATGAACTTGTTGTAAAAGTTCACTAGCCCTAGTAGACTTCTCACTTGTTTCTTAGTTGTTAGCATTTTGAGGTTTAGAATCTTCGTCACGATCTTATCATCAGTACTCAAGTGGCCTTTAGATATCTTATGGCCTAGAAATTCAATTTCTTCCAGTGCCAACTCTACTTTTGTTGGCTTCACAGTGAGTCCAAACAATGTTTTAATACCCAAATTATATCTTACATTTTGCATATAACTGAAAATTATGGATGCTAATTTATAGCAGAATGAAATGAAAATTTTTCTTTCATTCACAACGTTATTCAAATATTGTGGAAAATTGTACTCTCTTTCACAATTCGCAGAACTGATTGTGCCGCCATATATCACTCATGATTGTGTTGGTTGCAGTTGGTAGCACACCATGCTTTCCCCCCATATAACCTTTAGCAACATTAATGATATAATTACAATGGAACTGATTGTGCGCCATATCACCAGATTTGTGTTTTGCTTTCCCTCATTTTTATTATGTCCCTTGGAACACAGGTCACTGTGCAAGCGTGTTACTGTTCGTGTGTTTCAGATTGTGTTGTCTGCTAGCACAAGACTGTTGGATATGTGAATTTCGTTTGAGTCTAGTGTCTTGGTTGTATGTTGTGTATACTGTCTGTTTGTGTCTGTGCTGTCTTGTGATGTCATACTGGTAGTGCAACTTTTTGTCAATTTTCTAGTCTGGTTTTTAACACTTTTGTTTATAGCGTCACAATAATTTGCATAACAGAAATTTGTGTTATGTAACCGTTCATGATGTTTTGTTGTGATTCTGAACAGTTGCGTCCTTTGACTTTGTACATTTTTGTTGCTGTTCTTTGCTACTTAATTCTTTATTTCTGGTGGTTACTTTCATTGTTGGTTTTCTTTTCATATACCTTTTCTCCCATGCATTAATTTCTTTCCGCCTGCAGTATTTTACGTCCGGTAAACACCCTATAATTAGGTCTGTACACGGGTTTTGCAGGATTGCGCACTTATATGTGCCTGTAAGAAATGGTGTACAAATCCGAGCTGTGCATTGCCTGAAAATGTTCGGCAATTCACATACACGCCCGTATAATCGTCTACGTTGGCCAACTCCTTTCTTAAACCAATTAATGTACACCCGGAATCAAGCAAGACTCGACACGGTCTATCGTTAACCAACCCCTGGTGGAAGGTTAATTTTCCCATGTCGGAAATTACTGCATTGGCATTCTCATTAGCAATCGGAATTGTATGCCCGCATTTCAAAATACCATCCTCGTGGAACTTATGGCATGTTTGGCATCTATCATAATTTAAAATATCTATTGCTGCTAGCGCATTGTCTTCACATTCATTCGTCTATTGTTCATCACACTCGCTTTCTGACGATGAGTCAATGAGCACAGCATTCACACTCCTTAATCTTCTGCGACCTTCATAATGTTTGCTATAGTGCCCGAAAGATTTACAAAAATAGCACTTAACTAGCACGCCGGTACGTTTCTCTTTTACCCTGCTGCTTTTTCACCATCATGTCTAGATGGGCTGCATACCCCGGGTTTGAATCACACATTTGAAATTGAAAGTGGAGAAATTTACAGTATGGACACTGTGGTGGATTGGATCTTTGTTTCTCTCTGTATTTAAATGGTTTCTGTGGCTTAGTATTTGCCGCTGCCACTATGTTATTTCATCACTGATAGAACTAAATACGTTTCTGTTAGAGGAAAAATACGCTGACCCTTTCTTTTCTAATTCTTGTAATGATTCAACATCAGATTGTTGAAGAAATTTTGCAAAAGGTTCTGGAATGGATAAAATAATTTTGTCCATAATCATTAGATTTCTTAACTTTTCATAGTTCTTGTTTATCTTTGCAGCTTTCAGCCACATATTATGTACGCCTTGTACGTGAGAGACGTAATCAATGAACGTCTGCTTTGTTTTTGGTTTTAGTTTGGAAAATTGCACCTGATACCCAGGTGCATCTAATAAAAAATGCTGCATGATACGTTGGTGTATATTATCGTAGTTATTTCTTAGATCTTGTGGGATGGACTCTATTACTTTCAAAGGCTCCCCTGAGAGGTTTTTCATATAAATCATGGCCCAATGTTCTCTCGGAACTTCCTGGTATTTTAATTGGAACTCAAAGTTTTCAGACCATGCAGAAATGGAGTCACTTTGGCAGAATGGTTTCACTATCCCTTTATACTTATTGTACTTGTTTTCCTCTTCCTTGCTTTTCAACTTTGTAGTTGCAATGTGTACATATGATTTAACTTCCAGTTCTTTCATCTTCAACTGGGTTTGCGCCTCAATTACTTTTAATTTAGTAGTTTATGCTAGCTCTAATTCTCTAATGTTGAGTTCTTTAAGTTTGGTGGCCTCAGCTAACTCTAGTTCTTTAAGTTTGGTGGCCTCATCTAACTCTAGTTCTTTAAGTTTGGTGGCCTCAGCTGACTCTAGTTCTTTACGTTTGGTAGCTTCAGCTAACTCTGCTAGCTCCTTCTTATGTTTTCGTTCTTGAGCTCTCTCTTCCCTCTCATTCGCTGCCTTTCTGTCCATATGCCCTTATATTTATTCTTTGCCCTCTGTTGTAATTTATCTCCCGTGTATCCCAGGTCTTTCCCTGCCTCAATACATTCTTTTAAAGTCGACATTGTTACACGTTATGCTCAAAATTTACAATGTCAGGTGATAGTACAATGCGTAACAAGTAATACAATAATATAATATTTAATTTACAGCAATTGGAAAAAACATAAGATGCCACTTTAAAACATTGTCAGAAAAAATGGGGTACTTATCTGATTTCTGGATGAATTCTTTTCTATCACCCTGCCCCAGCGGATGATTTCGTGCCCAAGTTTACTATAGATCTGGGTCGTTGGCCTCAACTTTAGTCTCTACTTATTCATTTCTGGTATGTATAGAAGCAACAATTAATATCGTAATCAAACAGCAAAACAAATATGAAAAAATGTGTCTGTCAAGTCCAGTTTTCAGAGGTGAGGACTGGAATTCGTATTATATGTTTGTAGATTTTGTCGGTCGTCTTGTCTTCTGTCGTGTTAGTTATGTATTGTAGTCTTCACCGGCCTTGGAACATCAACTGAAAAGTCACTCTGAAAACATGATGCACATCATCTTCATATCAATTTACAATATGAGAATATCTACTCAATGTCTGTCAAAACTCACTCTCTTTCTTTCGTTCGTACGTCAGTTATTAATGCCGTTACGTTACTTTACATGCCCAAAGGCGATGCTCCTCTATACACAGTTGTTACGCACATTCGCTCGCAGGCGGTGAATTCGTTCAACTTTTGACCGCTGTTTCACACTCACGTAGTCAATAGATTCTTTCAATCGTAAGATTGACCACTCTCTGACACCAGTTTTACTTACTACCATACACAGACGATTTATTCAATCGTAAACTTCTGACACCAGTTTTTACTTACTACCACACGCAGGCGATGGATTCAATCGTAAACTTCTGACACCAGTTTTTCTTACTACCACAAGCAGGCGATGGATTCAATCGTAAACTTCTGACACCAGTTTTAGCTGCCTGTCAACGTCTCTCTTCACACACAGGCACTCCGCTCCTTCATACGCACTCAAAGAAACATCAATTGCGCGTATGGCATTTCTATTATTTAATTCAGGCGAACCCGATATAATCACAAGATATATACAGGCGGTAATTTCACATGAATATACAAATGTCGCCCCTTCATACTCTGATAGCATACAATCAGTCTCGCAATCCTATACTCGCTATTCTCAAACTAGCATTCTCGCAACACTAAGCATTTGCTCTCAAGAATCACAAGTGTCCTCCTCTGAAATTGCCTCGTTTTCAAGCTCAACGGCTGGGCTCGTTGTGCCCAACCCCGTGCCGTTGTGTGAACCCCGTGCTGTCTCAACAGTCTCGTTGTACTGCAGTCTGTCCGTGCTAGAAGAGGTCAGTCGGTGTACTGACATCTAGTCCATTCAGGGCAGTGTCCCGTGAACTGTCGTCCCCTTCTATCACTCGGTCTGGTTCTACCGTTACCCTGTCTAAGACACGATAGTGTCCCTTCCTACGTCCTGTTTCCACTTCCTCTACTGTCCTGTAGATGTCCTGTCTTATGACCATCCTGTGTCCTGACTTAGGTCCTGTCTCTAGCCTATCACTATACTGTAGATGTCCTATCTGTCTCCTACATGTCGTTATCTTATTTGTCTTAACTCTATTATGTCCTTTGTCCTCTCTATGTCCTCTATTCACACCCTCAACACTCTGACAGCGTTGCGCTGGGTTTTGTTACGCTATGGTATGGGAACTTAGTAACAACTGGCAAGATCGAAGGGAACAGACCAAGAGGAAGACCGAGAGGAAAATACCTGAACGGCTTGGCCACATGGCATGGACGAGACAAAACGAACGAACGACCGAACGAACGAACAGACTTTATTTTCAAAAGGTAACAAATTGGGCACGCAGGCCCGTCTTAAATTCGACCCTTCCATTCACTCATCTTTGTTTCATCAACAGTGCATAGGAAAAAACATTGTCAAATGAATTTTGTAAACATAAACAATGCATATTACTATGTTATGAGACACATACACCACCCACCCACACATCCCCCATTCACTCCAACTCCCCCACCCAACCACACACATAACCCACACACACATAAAATCCCCCACCCATCCACCACATCCCTACACCAACACAATCCCCCACCCACCACACATCCCATCCACCCACACCCAAGCACACCTACATTCCCCAACCCACACATCCCTCACCCACACACACATCCACCCACCTACACACATCTCCCCACCCACTCACATATCCTCTTCCCATCCCATTACCCACCAACAATCACTCACCCACATATCTTCCTCCACCCACACACCTCCAACCACCCAGCCAAACACACATTCCTGAGCCACACATCCCCCACGCACACACACATCTCCCCGCCAACTCACATATCCCGCACCTATCCACACACAAATTCGGCACCCACCCACATAATCTCCCATCTCCCCCAGCCCACTCACAGATCCCGAGACCACCACTACAAACATTCCCCACCATCGTCTCAACACTCAGACAGGAACACTGAGCTGATCCACGACGCTGGTGATCGAGTGAAATGGCGAGTCATGACCGCCCACGCTTTCCAGCATGGCACATGATTTATTGATTGATGGTATGGGTGCCGGTCGTACAGAAAGCAATGGCAAACTACTGAACATAAACTTGCCAAGGCATCAAAAACAGCAAATAATGCTGGTGTTGACTGCAAACTTCCTGTAAAGGATATGCAACTAATTTTAACAATACTTGCAAGCCAGAACGAAAGCTCTGGGAAAAAAGACGAAAAACTAAGTTAATCATAGGTGACTGGCGTGCAATGCACACAAAAAACAAAGACAACCAAAATATTTATTTCCTAACAACAAGTTATCAAAGAAGGCGACGCTAGCGAAAAGATAGTTACATCAGACCTAGTGTGCACATATCCTAATCTCACAAACTAAGCAGCAAAAAAGGTTAGTAAGATTTGTGAAACTGATATTTGGCTTTCAAGATATCATCAATGTTTGCTTTGGAATTGCTGCATCCTATCAAGAGAATTGCTTTCAAATGTTTATCAGTCAATCTCGTTCGATGCGTTGAATTCACATACTTCATATTTGAAAATGTTTGCTCACAGTTATAAGTTGTTCCAAACACTGATGCCATACAAGCGGCAAATGTCTTCAGTTTCGGAAACTCAACATCAGGTAAGCAGCGGTAAAATTCAACAAGTTTTCCTTCTCTGTGCTTCTCTTTCAACAAATCATTTGCTTGCAAATCAATGAGCTCCAACTGCAGTTCAACTGGCACGTCATCAAGGTTACAATCAAACGGATTCTGGAACAGAAGAATGCCACTCTCAATTCTATCAAGATATGAAAATCTCTCCAATGAATGCTTCTTCAAGTCACGAATAATATCCCCCCCCCCCCCCCCCCCCCCGGAAAATCGAGGTTGACATCTTCGGCGATTGTAGCGCAACATTCTTTGAAACAGTGAAAATGAGAACAGTTTTCACCTTCCAGTTGTGCTTCAAACAATGACAGCTTTCTCCAAAATCCTTTGATGATTCTGTAGAAATAACAGAAGAGGTTAAGCTTTCCCTGCAGTTTCAAATTTAGTTCATTCATGAGAGATGTGATGTCGACCAAAATGACAACTTTTACAGCCAGGTAGGATCTGACTGCTGTGGATCAGCTCTATCTTGTTTCAATGAGGAAAACATCTATTTCGTTTCGGAGCTTGTAAACACGAAACAGGACTTTACCGCAGCTTAACCACCTCACTGATGTGTGATAAGGCATGTGACAGAATTCAGAGTCAATTTCTTCAAGAAATGCCTGGAACTGACGGTGATTGAGTTTAGTTGGATCAACATCACGGCACACGGTTTAACCCATAAGAGCTCCGTTTCCCTCCTAACTCAATCCTGAGTCTGGAAAAACTCAGCTCAATGCACGAACTCCGTTGCATCGGCGAGGATCCTTAAATACTTTGGGTAGATTTTAAACTCGAAATTTTGCCCGGGCAACGCCGTTAGGCTGCTCTTTTTCGATTTCCAACTGACAAGGGATTTTTTACGTGCGCAACAATACACACGGGCGTCCTATCTCACTACACAAATACCAGGGGAAATTTTATTACTGGAAGTCCAGGTGGATAGCTTAAATAAATCCCGGTCCTCACCGGGGCGTGAACCCGGGACCTCCAGCACTCGAGGCGGACACCATACCTCGAGACCACTCAGCCCCTCACTCA
Source organism: Cepaea nemoralis (assembly GCA_014155875.1). Lineage (NCBI taxonomy): Eukaryota > Metazoa > Mollusca > Gastropoda > Stylommatophora > Helicidae > Cepaea > Cepaea nemoralis. The sequence goes on from JACEFZ010002920.1 coordinate 25,558, forward strand.
GGTCACTCAGGTGATTGAGTGCCCGAATGAAGTTCACAGCAGAAAAGACTGGTTTCAGTAGACAAGGAATATCTAAGTCTTTCCCACAGAGTGCTTGCTGATGTATGATGTAGTGTATGAACAGAGCGCCCGAAATTTGCAAATCTTCCAACTGAGTCCTGATCTGCCTCATCAAACCCTTCCTCACTCCAGCCATCTGATTTCCTTTATCAACTACAACACATCGAAGCTGATTCCACTGAAGGTTATAGTCTTGCAAAACTTTTTGCATTTCCATGAAAATGTCTTTTCCAGTTGTTTTTCCACGCATGCTGCAAACGGTTGTTAACTCTTCCGTTATCTGAAAGTCCAAAGTGACACCACGAATGAACACGAGAAGTTTTGACGTACTCGAGAGATCAGTAGACTCATCCAGCTCCAAAGAATACAACAACAAATTCCTAGTTTTCTAGCGTATCTGTTTCACTATGTTCTCTCCAATTTCTTTGTTCTTCGCACAACTGAGCTTGATAGTTCCAAATAAATCGGCGTTCACGGGATACAGGTCATTTTCTGCTTCCAACATACACTCGTTGATGAAGTTGCCTTCAGTAAACGGTTTTCCTTGTTCTGCCATCTTATGCACTATCTTGTACTTGTACGAGTGACAGATTAATTTTCAGCAAACTTTCTCGTGAAGAGATGTCTTTGTGTTTCTAAACCACGTTTCATCGACTCGTATTTCTCAGAGTGTAACTTTCCAGAAACCTTTGAATATGTTTGCTTGCGTTCGCTAGCTGTAAACTTCAGCGTGAAGTCCTGTATGTCAGATGAAGACATCCTGTTGTCCAACATCAGTGTGATGTCATACCGTACTGAGGTTTGCGTGTGTATCCGTTGCCCCATGTCTGGTTTATTTTATGTGCAGACTGGTGGTTCCTCGCCGTGCAGGCAGATACTCTCCGACTTCGAAAGAATCAGCGATCCTACTACGTTAGCCAGGACCCCGAAGGGACCTGTTACCCAGGATGCACGACTAGGACGTGTTAGTAGGGTTTTGCAAGTATAGAACCTGGCCCTGGTGCCTTGGAAACACCTCTGCGTCCCAACTCTAAATATGTCTACAGATGTTTTGTTTCGTAGTGATGCCAAAGATTGTACTCTTTCAAAACAGCAACATTTTCACTGCATATTACGCAACTTGTTTATCGGTACTTGTTTCCACAAAGAAGTACTTTACTCCCCATTCTTCATTGAAAACGCGACACTCGACGTCTACTTTTCTTTTCTTAAAGCTATAAATGAAGGTTGAAGTACACGGGATCTGAAAGTGAAATATACATTGAATTAGAAACATAATTAAAATCCTATTGAAATATGAGAAAAGCAGAGGGCTAGGGATCACTGGTGAAGCTACGGCTCACCAATGGTACATATAAAGTTTATATGTATACTTGGTAATGGAATACGTCATAATAAGGTTTGATAAATATATCAATAGAGCCGGTCTAAATATACAGCCCAGAGCAGAGTTCTGAATTGGGGTTCCGCGAGTGGCAGCCAAGGATTTCCGCCGAAACAGACCGAAATCACCTAAATGCAAAATTTCTGTCCATCTAGTTTATTACATAAAGTAGGACAGACACTTGGATCATTGCACAGAGTTCCTTGAGCAATGCAAACATTTGCGTAAGGATCTGCTCTAGCAGAAAGGTTGAAAAATACTGGCCTAGAGACCAGCTCGATTAGCACCTTGACCGGGGAATTCATCTGAGCTGGGGATAATATTTTCGTAATAACATGAGGCTTCTATGGCATTTGTATGCTATGTTTGTTACTTTATTGCCTCTATTCGCACTTTTAGTTCACTTGCCTGTCACTGTGAAACGAAATCCTTGTTACATACCTATAAAATGGATGACTGGCACAAAGAAGTAAATATTTCTGGAGCATCGGACCTGTGTTGACAGCCGGACGCATCTGAGGAAGGAAAAGATGTGCGTGTGTGTGAGTGTGTGTGTGTTGTTGCCAAGGCACCATGGCAACGTCAGAGCGTAGGTATCACGAGCCTAGGAAGGACTTGGGATGGCGCGAAATAAGCAACCATTACAATACACAAGAAAACTTAGATACAGTAATTTATAATTGAAAATAGTAAATTTAAGACGCATAGCAGCCAGGAGGTCTCTGCACGTGTGAAGATCTCCTATTATTTTAAACATAATATTTACATTTAAATCCCAACGTCTCGTGTTCAATACGTTATATCAAGCAAGTTTGATTACCGTCAGCGGGCCGGATGAAAGGACGTCGCGGGCCGTATCCGGCCCGCGGGCTGTAGTTTGTGACCCCTACTTTAGATGAAACAACAGATCCATATGCAATAAATAGACTTCTATTTGCAGTGCTTGTTTTACAGCAACGAGGGCAGACTGCAAGTCATATTAATAATTTGTATTTAACATGCAGAAGATACAAAATGAGTATAAATATAGCCCAAACCGATTTAATGCAGGTTAACAGATCTCCTGGTCTACTAAGTGAACAGATAAATGGCACATCTCTTAAACAAGTTAAAGAATTCAAATATCTTGGAAGTACGATCACAGAATATGGCAGATTGGATAGAGAAATCTAAATCAGATGTCAAAAAGCAAGTGCACTTACATATCAACTATCACCCATACTGAAACACTCAAGCATACCTATGTCCGCACAACGACAGATAATAAACAGCATATTCACACCAATCCTTTGCTACAAATCTCAAACTTGGACATTATCCAAATCACACTTACGTAAAATCAACACCTGTGAGATGAGATGTCTGAGGAGAGCTGCCAACTTAACAATCCGAGACCGAATAAGAAATGTTGCTGTCAGACAGACAGTGGGGTCAACACCTTGTGCCACATTTATCGAAAAACAGAACATCAAATGGTTTGACCAGCTCATTAGAATGCAACATTATGGACTAAAAGCACTGGCCCTTCATCAAAGGTCATCTGCGACGAGAGCAAGAGGATGCCAAGAAGAAAATATAATGACGATATCAAAGACATTGTACAATCACACGGAATGACAATATCCAGTGCTACCCATCGGGCGATGAAACGCCAATTATTCCTTCCCACGACGTTTGACGGCAAAAGTGGAAGACGTCGATGATTATAATGATGACCCTTCCTCGGTGAGGCAATTCTCCTGTAGACCAGCAATAGCAATGTTGAAACAATTGAGTTCGGCATCAATCACAGTCGTTTTTCTCACATCGTCAATATTCGTCTGGTCAGTGGCAAATCCTGGACACACGGTTCTTACGTTCCATGTTGCAAGCCGTAGCTTGAGTTTTCTATTTTACTTTTGAGTAGTACCTGGTGCGTTGGTTTTATAGCTTGCGATTCAGATTTTGCCCTAGCCCCAAGTACCCTTTAAAGCAGGCATGCTGTGGCAGATCAGCTCCCAATTGGCCGGGGGCTGCCCAGCTTGAGGCGGGTGGTAGCTGATCGGTGACACCTATAGGTGTTTTCCATCGTCAGAGGAAACCCGTGCCGCCCAATATCTACGCCAACTGAAAGGGATTTATAACCCGTAACTGCAACATCTCGCGATTTGATTACGAGACCGGTTAAGACTAGGGATGGAGTTATACTTCTCCATAGCACAAAGCCTGGGCTGAAATATAGAGACCATGTGTTGCCCATGCAGCATGATCCCTCTCTCGGCCTGCCTAGTTCACTCCAGAGGAAAGGTAACAGCAATACATCTGGAACAAGACAAGCCGCAGAAGCTGCCGGATCAGCAAAGCAATCTAACTGTCCATCTATCGGAGCTTCGTTCCTAGACCAGATCCAACCAAGGCTTGGGGCCTGGTCTGCCCTGCCATGACATTTTGTCTTTAGGTTGCATTTTCTCGCACCAGGATAAGACTTGTACCTCCCAATTCCGTTCCTCCGTCCGAAGCCATTGGCACAATGTGGGGTGTCGGGTTTGGTAAGCGTAACAGAAAGCAGGTAGTACCGTCTACTGTCACACGGTAGCTCAGTCATATCTAAGATCTGACACTAGTATATAATATAATATAATATAATATAATATAATATAATATAATATAATATAATATAATATAATATAATATAATATAATATAATATAATGGATTTAATGGGTCAGACAGACAGACAGACAAGCAGACAGACAGACAAGCAGACAGACAGACAGACAGACAGATAGATAGATAGATAGATAGATAGATAGATAGATAGATAGATAGATAGATAGATAGATAGATAGATAGATCCCCGCCAGAGCCTTGGCGAAGCCGGGCCGGGCAGCTAGTATAATATAATATAATATAATATAATATAATATAATATAATATAATATAATATAATATAATATAATATAATATAATATAATATAGCTACATAGAACCTATACTTTTGTATGGATGTGAAGTGTGGACAATAAGCAGTCAAGCTGAAAAGCAGCTGATGGCTGTGGAAATGTAGTTTCAGAGGAAAATGCAAAGAATACCATGGACAGACAGAAAAACCAATGAAGAAGTCCTTCAAGAAACAAATGAAGATCGTAAACTGATTAGAGTCATTAGACGTAAATAGTCCAAATGTTTTTGGCATGTTATGAGAAGAAATGACTTAGAGAACTTGATGACGACTGGCAAGATCGAAGGGAAGAGACCAAGGGGAAGACCGAGAAGTAAATACCTGGATGGCTTGGCCTCGTGGCATTGTCGAGACAGGAACACGGAGCTGATCCACGACTCTGGTGATCAAGTGAGATAGCTGAACATAACCGCCCACGCTTCCAGCATGGCACATGATGGATGAATATAATATAATATAATATAATATAATATAATATAATATAATATAATATAATATAATATAATATTTTTTTCGCATACATTTTACAGGACATCGCTGTCAACATCAGCATATTTCAGCTAATTGTTGATTTCTTGGCAAGATTACGCTCAGTAGTTTGCCATTGCTTTCTGAGCGACCGGCTCACATACCCCATAAGTTACCGAAACGGAAAGAACCGCTACCATTCTCACGCACGTCACGTTACATACAAGAGTATACGGAATTACGGAGAAAGTCGTGTAAGTCCTAGACCAGGGAGACCGGCATATACTATAATATAATATTTGAATAACGAAAACACAAACAATAGATTGCACGATTTATTGCCTGGCATATTTCGCTGCATCTCGTCAGGTACATACTGCAGAAATCACACAGCATAAAGTAAATTAACTAGATAAATCCTTCAAGCTGAAGGATGTTCGCACAGTAATGTAAATTGTCTACCACGGTAATTTTAAGCTGACTAACATGTCTTTCTGTTTACACAAATCTGGCTTGCGTTGAGTGATCATTATTGCTTCAGCAAACTTTAACATGCGAGTATTTTGTCTGTTAAACAACACGCGAAAGGCAATGTTTTTGTCAATCACAAGGCCACTTTCGATAATGTGTCTACCAATTGATGACGCGGGGAGCTTCCGGTGTGTCTTCCCCACTAGGCTCGCATCGCCTCTGTGTCGTATCTTGTCGACCCATTGAGGTATGTGTTCTGACACTATCTCGTTCAGCTGTCTCTCTGTTCTACCGATGTAATTGGCCTGGCATCTACATGTAAATTGGTCAATACAGAGGCGTACAGAGGAACAGGTTTTTTTTTACTGCTGGTATGGGAATAGGTGTGTATCTATACCTAATGACTGGAGTTGCAGCACAGAATGTTCGGCTTACTGCTGTAGTAAGCCGGTCTTGTAGACATTGCATTACGTCATCTCCTCGAAAGGTTAGTTGGATGAATACCTTGAGCTTAGGGACTGTAGTTACGTCTGGTTTTAGTTTGGGTTTTGGCAGTGGCGCTTTATAAATCCTGTGGAGTACCCATTCAGGTATAAGACATTCTTCAGAGTTTCAAATTCCTCTGTCAGTGTGTCTTGTGAGCATATCTTCCAAGCACGGTCAAACAGAGTCCGCACTAAGCCCGCATTGTACTGGACAGGTGTGAAGCTCTGAAAATTTAGGTATTGATTAATTTGGTTATTTCGGGATTTGAATTTTAAATATTGAGCACAACCCACTACTGGCAACGCCGATCGCATTCCGGTATGAACCTAATTTAGGTATTGGCCAGTCCATGTTCCTTTGCGGTACACCGATCTTTGAATTGTGCCGTCTGCTCTACGTCTCATTGGAATATCTAGGAACGGCAACGCTTCGTTGTGTTCCATAGATAGAGAGATGTTTTTATGCGTCATGTTCATTATGACCTGGAACGATGTTGCTTGTAGCTCGTCTGTGGTGATAATTAGTATATCGTCCACATAACGACGGTAGAAGACCAAGTTATTAATGTCTGAGGATCTCTTTTCTTCTAAATGTGCCATGAAGATATCCGCTAGAATAGGACCAAGAGGACTTCCCATGGCCACTCCGTCAATTTAGCGGTATGACTTTGTTAGAAAATTGAATTGTATGTTGGCGGTACATAATAGTAGTAGCCTCTCCAGAACAGATGTTGGTATGCTTAGTTTTAGTTGTTTGTCTTTAATGCGTTCCCTTATTATTTTCACTGCCTCCTCTAATGCAACGTTGGTGAATTAAAATTAAAATGTTTTGCATATCCTTTACAGGACATCGCTGTCAACATCAGCATCTTTCAGCTGTATGTTGATTTCTTGGCAAGATTACGCTCAGTAGTTTGCCATTGCTTTCTGAGCGGCCGGCTCAGTTATCCCGCAAGTGACCAGCGGGGATCGAACCGCTCCCAGCTCTCGCCCCGCTACGAGACTCTGCGTGATAAACGGGATTACGGAGAAAATGTTGTAACCCCTCGGCCAGAGAGACCGGCAACACGTTGGTGAATAGGGAGGCTATATCCATGGATGCCATGTGTTTATTATTTATGTCCATAGTATCCAATAATTCCACCAGTTCGAATGTATCTCTGAGTATTTTTGGATCGAAAGACTGTCGTACTGGTTTTAAATTTCGGCTAGCCATCTCGCCATTCGGTGTTGTGCAGAGTTAACCATGGACAAAATAGGTCATAGCGGGATGCCGGGCTTGTGATATGGGTAGACCGTACATCTGAGGAGTGTGGGAGCCACGTGGTGTGAGCATTTTTGCAGTGGCCTCACTGATGAGTCCGCATTCACAAGTGACTGGATCTCTTTCCTCATTATTGCATCCAGGTCCTCCAACTTGTTTACTTTTTGATCTACCCTGAATTTAGATTCATCTGATAATATTTCTTCCATTTTTCTCTGGTAGTCTGACATGTCCATCAGTACTGCACCACTCCCTTTGTCAGGTTCCAGTATTACGAGGGTTTTGTTATCCTTTAACGCTTTTAACGCAGTAAGGTGTTCGTTGGTCAGCGGACATGTCAGTTTGGAGGGTGTTGTGCGATACTGGTGTTCTAAATCGACCAGTTTGGCCTTCAGCCACCCGACCGACTCAGCAGAAGTAGGCGATAACTTGATCAAACAACATTTCAAACTGTGCTTGCGACTCAACACAGTTGATGTGTTTAGGCTTTATGCTTTATATATATACGGCATTGGTGCGTATAAGGCAGATATGGTCGGGACCGGTTAGAATCGTGTATATAATATAATATAATATAATATAATATAATATAATATAATATAATATAATATAATATAATAGTAGGCTGCCTAAAGACAAAAGATGGTAGAGTCATAATAGAAAAAGATCAGATCTTACATGTATGGTCAGATTACGTGAAAAACCTTTATGACGACAACAGAGACGAACACTACGATGTTCAAAATAATAATGAAGGACCAGCAATTTGAAGATGGAGGTTAAGCATATTACCATAACCATATGAAATCTGGCAAGACCCCCGGTTCAGACAGGCCTCACAACAGAAATGATTAATGCTTTAGAAGAATATGGAATAAAGTTACCAGTCTGCTAAATACAATATATGATACTGGAAATATACCTCATGAATTATGTAACTTTGTATTTATTGCAATCCCAAAGAAATCAGGAGCCTGGGAATGTGATCAACATCGAACAATTAGTATAATGAGTCACATCACGAAGATTTTGCTAAGAATTATCATGCAAAGAATTAGGAGGAAAATACAACCTGAAATAGGAGAAGAACAATGTGGGTTTGTAGAAGGAAAGGGTACAGTAAATGCTGTGTATTTACTGAGAACAGTAATCGAACGATCTATAGAAGTAAACAAAGATCTACACCTTTGCTTTATTGACTACACAAAAGCTTTCGATAAAGTGAGACATGTCGACATGATAAGGATGCTTGAAGATCTACAAATTCAACTCTTAGACCTTGTAAAAAACATATATTGGAAACAACAAGATGCCATAAGAGTTGATAATGAAGTAGGCCAATATCAGCCTATTAAGAGAGGTGTGAGACAGGGATGTGTAATGTCTCCAGATCTGTTTTCCCTGTACAGTGAAAGTATTTTCAGAAATATTGAAGATATGGAAGGAATCAACATTGGGGCACGATGCATCAATAACATTAGATATGCAGATGATACAGTCTTGATTGCAGACAATGAACAGGATCTGCAACAATTAGTAAACGCGGTTGTTGTACACAGTGAGCAGCTGGGGATGGAATTAAATTGTAAGAAGACACAGGTTATGGTCGTCACTAGGAAGAACGAAGTACCACAATGTAATATACAAGTAAATGGGAATATTCTTCAACAAGTGAATCGATACAATTATCTCGGAACAGTCATAACATCTGATGGGAGATGCCTTGAAAAGATTAGAACAAGAATCGCCATGGCGAAAGTAGCCTTTAGCAAGATGAAAAACATTCTGACCAATAAAAAGATGTCAGCTGAAACGAGAAAAAGAGTGTTGAGGGGGTACATAGAGCCTGTTCTTTTGTATGGATGTGAAACTTGGACAATGTGCAGTCAAGCTGAAAAACATTTGATGGCTACAGAAATGTGGTTTCTGAGGAAAATGCAAAGAGTACCATGGACAGATAGAAAAACCAATGACCAAGTACTACAGGAGACAAATGAAAATCGTAGACTGATTAGAGAAATTAGACGAAGACAGTCAAAATTTTTTGGGACATGTTATGAGAAGAAATGGATTGGAGAACTTAGTGACAACTGGCAAGATCGAGGGGAACAGACCAAGAGGAAGACCGAGAGGAAAATACCTGGATGGCTTGGCCACATGGCATGACGAGACAGGAACACTGAGCTGATCCACGACTCTAGTGATCGAGTGAAATGGCGAGTCATGACCGCCCACGTTTTCCGGCCTTGCACATGATTGATTGACACAGATATATCCATCTTCACGTCATCTGTGTGACGTCAGCCCGCGAGTGACTGCAGGCGAGTCTTGTCAGCCAGCTTAGATAGATGCATTTGACAAAAGAAGTCCCGCTGGAAACATGAAAAAGTGACAATGATAGTCCATGTAGAATGATAAACAATTAAACATACATACAATAATGGGTCTTGAATGTAAACATGCATTCATTATCGTTGTAGTCGCTCTTAATATTCCATAACAATATTAAATGTTCATAGCTGGAGTATGACAAGAAAAACTGCCATCTCCCGCCATTGAAATACTAGTAAATACTACATTACAGCATGCGATCTTCATAATTTCAGTGTGACATTTATTGCCAACTTAAATGGTCCAAAATTACAAAATAGATATAAAAATGAATGCTACATTTACTAATGCATAGTAAAACAATGTAGTAAGTCTCATAAAACGGTATTTATTTTTACCACGTAGAATAGACAGCCTGGTTGTCCGGTATAACAAGGATTCTCGAAGTGCCAGAAATACACAAGGCAAAACGGGGTTTGAAAAACTATATCAAGTAATCGTTGTCTGTTTTAACTCGATCTTGAAATAATCGTGGAATGTACGAGTACTCTAAACCTCCTTAAAACGGAGACTCAAGAAATAGTTGCCGAACAAAACCGCAAATATATTTTCGTTAACATTCAGTAATCGGTTACTAAAGTGGCTACATTAAGCTAATAGTTATGTAATCCTCAAAATTAGGTACTACATTTTCCGTTACCGAACGTTTCCGGCGACGTTTCAAACGCCGATTTACGTTTTCTTGTTATTGTTCCCCGGTATTAAGGATTATGTAGTGCTCGTTATATTAGACGTTGCCGCTGGATTTAGTATAAATAATTAAATTGAGCATCCATTCTTACGCGTACTGTGAAATTTTCAAATATATATATTTTTTTTTTTTTAAACGTTTATTTCATACAAATCAATGTATATTTACAAGGTGTAATGTGTGTTTCTTTTGTTTGTGTATATCACAGAGCGTTGCCGTTTGTTAGTGTTAGGTGTCACATGTGTGAACAAAGCAAATACATACATATATACAGTTATATTATGACATTTATGGCATAGTGCATGTAAACGCGCACACACACACACAAACACAAACTTGTACACATGCGCGTGCAAATACATGCAACACACACACCTGCATCCACACCCAGACGCATACATATGTACCTGCATTTTCCATACATAAAACATCGCAACCAGCACCTCACTTTATAAAGTAAAGTGTGAAACTGGTGTACAGCGTTTATATGTATGTATAGTGTATGTGGCGTTTGCTTCAGCGCGCCCGGAGAGAGAGAGAGAGAGAGAGAGAGAGAGAGAGAGAGAGAGAGAGAGAGAGAGAGAGAGAGAGAAACAGAGAGAGATATTTGGGTAACAATCCAAAGTGCTGAATATTACGGGTGTTTGGCCCTTTCAAATATTTTAGTCGGCGGGGTCATCCCAAACAGAAATTATTAAGATCGTATGCTAAGATGCGTCATGTTAAATTTCAATAGCGGGAATATAGCGGTTTTCCGTGTCATAATACAGCGATGATCATTTAATATTTTTATGGATTATTCAGAGCGACGAGATTATAATGATGCACGTTTGCATTCACCACCCTTTCTAGTATTTAGGAGTGGAGGAAGTGGCGGGAGGAAGAGGGAGTTTGAGGTTTTCATTTGAATTTTGCGTTCAAATTAAAATGCTGAGTTATCCCCCTTAGCGCAAAAAAAAAACCGAGAGCGATTATCTGCCCTTAGCTTACGTGTTTTGTGGACACACTTTCCAGAGTGGGATTCTGATGGGTCAATGTTAAATAATAACTGACATACAAAAATTAATATCTCAGCTTACAATTGACGTACATACTTGAATAAGGTGTCGTTGGATTTGTTTTTTCAAGAGGTATCCAACTATGCAGTTATATAATTAAAAAGCAATTTAGAAAAATGTAACTTAAGTACCTACTCAAAATCAACAGCTCTTGGCTTCTTCGGTAGTGTGATGAAAATTGGTGTTTTGAAATCCTTGGGGATGTACCCAGTATTATATATATTATTACATAATTCTGTGATAGTTTCAATGCCAAAGCTGGATAAGGATTTCATCATCTCTGTTGTTATCTTGTCAGGACCTGCAGTCTTTCCTTCTTTCATCTTTTTAATAGCCTTTTCAACTTCAGCCTTTAATATTTTTGGTCCATCTTGAGTATTATACAATGTTGGTCTACTGACCCTGTTGTCCCAGAATAAATCGTCTGTGTACTCTGTCGTTCTTTTTATTATGTCAGTGTTATTAATTATAATTTCTCCATTTTTTCCTCTGATACAAGCGTTTCTTGTTATATTATTTTTCTTCTTTGTGAATCTTTTTATATCTTCGTGTAATTCTTTAGAGTTGTGTTTTATTTCCAGCACCTCTATTTCTTTGCATTGTTTTTGCAACCACTCTTCTTTGGCAACTCTGCACAAGTGACCTATTTCTCTATCTATTAATAAATACTCTGGCGTGTTATTAGTTTTCTTTATTTGAGTCATTTTACGCAAGATTTCATCGGTTATCCATAATTGTTTTCTCTTATTAATCTTCACTGGCAAGGTGGTATTTGCAATCTGTATACTGGTTTTTACACTTTCCCATTGTTGTATCCTCTGGATTTTCACGTCTATATTGTTCCATACTTTCAATGATTAGCCCAACATATCTATTTTTTACTTCAACCAGGTATAGTTGACTTATTTCTGGTTGTTTCAATGCCGACATATCTACTTGAGGTGTCTTCGATGTCCTTATTCCTGGGGTTTTAAGTTTTATTTGTAATTATGGTCAGAGTTGATATCAGCACCAGGGTATGTTTTGGCATTTTACTTCTGCCTACCAGATTTAGTGAATGGGCAGCACAGGGTATGTATATAGCAAACTCATTTTCTTCTAGAATTTTTTTCTGCATGCCCTTGTAGCACCCAGACATATTAGCTGTGTTGTCGTAGGACTGACCTCTGCATTTCGAAAAATCAATATTGCAAGCTTCACGTAAGTACTGCAACACTTGCTGATTCAATATTACATTTGCGATTTGCTTATGCCATGCAATTACGCTACCGGGAAAATATACACATTTTTCTTGAGGACTTGTGGTGCCCCCCAAATGCTTGGTGCCCTAGGCACGTGCCTTGTTTGCCTAATGGTTAATCCATCCCTGCATCCTATCTTTATGAGTCCAGAATCCACCAATATTTTTCTCTAAATTTCGTTTTACTAAAATTCTTACTCCTCTCTCGTGATTATCTGCTCCTGAATTAATGAATATGTAATCTTCTCTCCGTTTGTAACTTGTATCTGTCCATCTTGTTTCAGATACGCCTAAGATATCTAAATTCATGTGTTTTGCTTCGGCAATAAGGTTATCAAACTTCCCTGCTTGATATAGGTTTCGTACGTTCCACGTACCAATTCTTAGACTTCTACTTTTCAGGTAGGTATTGTCAGAGTGTCGGCTTCCTAGCCTAGAGGTTTGCGACTTTTCTCCGTAATCTCGTATACTCTCGTAAGTAACGTGACGACGGTGAGAATCAGCAGTGGTTCGAATAGCGTCGGTAACTTACGGGGTATGTGACCCGGGCGCTCAGAAAGCAATGGCAAACTACTGAGCGTAATCTTGCCAAGAAATCAACAATCAGCAGGAAAATGCTGATGTTGACAGCGATGCCCTGTAAAGGATATGCAAACATTTTTATTTTTTATTGCCAGAGTGCACCCTTTCAAAAGAATTTGGGATGCATTCGTCATTATGCACTTCCCTATTCACTATACGAGTTGTCTCTTCCTTGAGAATATTTTCAACAGGCTCATCTCCAGGGGGCTCAGAATTACCCGTATCGCTTTTCTCTTGTTGTTGAATTGCCATTGCTGTCTTTGGGATATTACATGGTGAGGTCCCAGTCTCTTCCACGATGACCAGCCATGTTCATTATCGTGTCCTGAACACGCCTCATGTGTGCCACACACTCTTCTGTTTCGCTTTTCGAAGCCGTTGATCTATTTAGATTCATCCGCCTTCTCCACCGTCCCAGTCTTTGTGTACTAGGGATGGGCATTCCTTTAGTTGGATATTACCCCTACTTCACTCATGTAGTTTAGCCAGTCAGCCAAGACTGTTGCCCGTGGTGTGGCCATCGCCGTACACAAGCTGCATTCGTGGAGCCATACATGATCTAGGTAAAGAGATCAAATAGGATCCTGGTCTATCCCTTGGGATATGGCTGCCACTCACCGTGAGGTACTATCCCTCTCTCTTTACCCTACACCACCAATGTGGTCAGCGAAGTTCATATCACTAAGAGGCTTTGACAAAGTCCACTGCATTTAATTTCAGAGCAGAAATATCAATCGAAATCAGATGCAGTGGAAAACAAAACTGACGCAGCCGTCCATAGTAAACTAGTTCGATATAATAATGTCTTTATAATTTATTCTATTGATAGTAAGAATAATAAATGTGGCACAAGGCATCAATTTCGCACTCATTTTCATATTTTAAATATGTTTGTTGGTTTTCCCTCATTAAGATTTTGAATGTCATATTTTTGTATGTTACCTTTAGAAAGTTAATGATTTTCTGTCGGACCCTGTAGTGTCTTGCCACTTTCTAAAATGATTACACGTTAAAGGCCTTTTCATGGTCCCCAAACACAGTATGGCCGTCGATTCAATTAAAAGAGTTGCACTATTAGTTGTTTAATGTGACTATCTATTCAGTTGTGTTAAGTTGAGCTGAGCTGAGCTAAAAACCGACATCACTGCACTCAGGACATTCTCATATGCGCTCAGCCCCCTCTTCAACAACCAGCGAAGAGTCACACTACTAGTCGTTCCCACCGCTATCTGATTGAAAGTTCTCCTGGTCTTCCCTCTCAGTTTTGAGATTCTACCAGAACCCCTGCCAATCCCCCGCAATCTCATCCTTTCCACATACGGGTTCTGAATCTGTTCCTCCACCTTCTCAGCCTGGTCCCACAGGCGCATGACCACCTCTCCCTTGTCCATAGGTAATCGACCACCAAAAGGTGCATACCCTGCCAGCCATCAGCCTGTTCATTCCCCAGCACTCCCGCATGGCCAGAATAAATAATACATACAATTATTACTATCTTTGACCTCTGAAGCGAGTGAGCCATTCCACACGAAACATTCCTTTCTCCACTTTACAAAACATACTCCTTGAGTCTGTGATGAAAACAATGTCTGTTGCAATATACAACACACACAAACACGCAAAACAACACAAACACATGGCTATCTACTCAGCGCAGGACGTCTATTCGGCTGCAAGGATGCATGTTCGTTACTAAGCTGTGTTTTCTTCAATCTCGCAGATCTCTAAATAATGTATGTAGTTGAGTATTGTTGAAATTGGTTTTAACAGCATTTGTGGGATATATCTCGCTTTCCTATCCTATAGAAGCCCGATAGCTTTTATAATTTTTTCCTTAGGTGGTTTCTCACAGTTGATATGTAACTCTGCTTCTGCGGGCTGGATAACTGGATGGTCTATTGTGACTGGTTTATTCGGAAATGACTCTAGTATTCAGCCCATCGGTTCATCTTATCTTTAATTTGATGCTGTAAAGGTCTCTAAGATTTCCTTTAGCTGCTGCTACTTATGCCGATTTTGCTTAGCTGTCACAATATTTTCTTTTACCTGTCTTTATCCGGTTCCTAAGTTATTTATTTGTCCTTTGTGTATTGAGCCCAGTGTTAGAGCAGGTGACAGGGCAGAAATATCAATCGAAATCAGATGCAGTGGAAATATGACTGACGCAGCCGTCCATAGTAAATCATATTTCCCTTTATGGCTTCAAATATCATCATCACGGTCATGGTTCATAATATCACACTGTCACAAGAGTCTTGATTAGATCTGTTTTCTTCGCCCGACTATGTCATGTAGCGATGTGATCCAGGTGTTTATCTCTTTCTCTCATCACTTGTACCAATTGTCACTATTTATCTATTCTCATAATGTGACCAGAAAATCTTGAGGTCTTCATCTAATCTCTCTAATCAACTTGCTGTTTGTATTTGTCATATTTGTAGGACTGTTGCATTTGTTTTTCCGGTGGATCAACATCAACATTTAATGGCAGTTAAAATGTGGTTTCTGAGAAAAATGTAAAGGATACATTAGATGTTGATGTTTTTCGTAGTGATTTTTGCTCTAATTTTTACAATGTATCTTCCTTCAGATATTACGACTATACCAAAACAATTGCATCTATTCACCTGTTTCAGAATGTTCATTTTTACTTGGATGTTACATATTAGTAATTTTATTTATGTTTGCAATTGAATACTAACCCTAGTTGCTCGCTGTGTATAACATCGCCCACTCAATGCTGTTCATATAGCCACTTGTAGTGGAACATTCACATATAACTTGGAACGACTCGGCTACTGTATAATTGTACAAAACATGCAAGTAAAATTCACTCTATAAAAATGTATTCTTTTGACAATAAAGGCATTTCTTTTTAAATAAAGCAATAACTGTAGATTACCTCAAATGTAACCCTTCAGGGGCCCATAATTTTAAAAGATGCAATGATCTTCTACCAAGGCATGTGGGCAGCATAGACAATAAAAGAACTGGTCTTTTGCCACTTTCGTTTGCCTTTAGAGGGTTGGGTGGAAATGAGGACTTTCAAATAAATGAATCAACATCAGTAGTAGTAATGCAACAGTTCGGATTAAAGATCGGTGTGACAAGAAATAAACGCAACGGAAAACGTCATTGTAAATCGTAAGTTAACATCGAACTATCAATTTCCAGAAATTTCTGAAGAGGCGTATTTGGCACTGTTTTCACTAATCTGGTAGTGCTCTCCCTCGACAAATTGTTGCGGAACGACACAACTACTGTGATTAAAACTTAATTACTGTTCATAAGCAAGGACGCTGAAGACAAAAGTGCCTGCCTTATCTATATATATATAAGAGACAATGTATGTGTGTGTGTGTGTGCGTGTGTGTGTGTGTGTGTGTGTCCTTTATGCGTTCCCGAACGGTCCATCCGATTGAGATGAAATTTTGTGCAGCTGTTCTTCTCACTCCCGAGGATACAACTTGACTATAGTTAGTTTAAAAACAGTTGTGTACGTAATAAAACAACATTAACAGGAAAGACGTATAATTAAGGGGACTTAACAACCAAAGTTATATCAAGGGACATTACTTTTAGTAGCATTGCTATATTATGTAATTTAAATAATTGTTGTATTTTTCTTAAAGTTTTATAAAATAGTTTAAAGAAGTTATCTACAGTCATATGCGTTATAAACAAAGTGATAAAAACTTTAAGGCATTTTCAAAGTTTTCATAAAAATAATGCATCTATGTTAGATACGTGAAAATTTTCTAACTCAGCTTTTTATTTCTCTTCGACATCACATTAAATGTTTTATTCATCTATTAATACACTGAATAATGTAATTTATTTTGGAGAGAAAGTTAGTTGATTATTTGGTTGTTTCGGGATTTGAAATTTAAATATTGAGCACAACCCACTACTGGCAACGCCGATCGCATTCCGGCACGAACCTAAGGCCTATCCACGTCATGGAAGCCCTATACTCGAGTTTCGCCCTTGTTTGAGCTCGTCAGTAGTGCATATCCCTGACCGGATCCGGAAACAAGCCCCGGATCACGCGTGTGAAGCGGGTGTGTAACCACGCAGCACACACCGGACACGCCAAATTATCACACCGGAATACCACAACGCTACCCATCGTAGGCTATGCTCAAGATTGCCCAATCGCCGCGACTGACGTCCGTCAATCGATGTGGACCCGAACGATCAGGACTTCTCACTGGCAAGGAACACCAGGCCTCCTAAATCCAGTGAGCAATGATAAAATTGATTATTTGGTTGTTTCGGGATTTGAAATTTAAATATTGAGCACAACCCACTACTGGCAACGCCGATCGCATTCCGGCACGAACCTAAGGCCTATCCACGTCATGGAAGCACTATACTCGAGTTTCGCCCTCGTTTGAGCTCGTCAGTAGTGCATATCCCTGACCGGATCCGGAAACAAGCCCCGGATCACGCGTGTGAAGCGGGTGTGTAACCACGCAGCACACACCGGACACGCCAAATTATCACACCGGAATACCACAACGCTACCCATCGTAGGCTATGCTCAAGAAAGTTAGTTGCATATTCTTTGAAGTACGCCGCAGTCAACCCAGCATTTATTGGGTGTTACATTCAGTAGTTTCAGGTTGCCCTTTTTAGATAGTTCTCTTGCAATATTTTGGCCATATACCATATTTCCATATCTTCTACTATTCTACTAAATATATAAAAGAGAATGTTTTTTTCTTTGTGTGTCCTTTATGCATTCCCGAACAGACCATCCAATTGAGATGAAATTTTGTACAGATGTTGTTCTCACTCCCGCGGGAACGGGAACCGAAGCATCAGAAACACAGAGCAATGGGAACGGGAGCATCAGAAACAGACGAGCCACGGGAATATGAGCATCAGAAACAGACGAGCAACGGGAACGGGAGCATCAGAAACAGACGAGCAACGGGAACGGGAGCAGGGGCCAAACGCGTACTCCGTGTGCTTAGAGAAATGTATTTGAATGTATAATGACTACTTACATGAATTAAATGAAATGCTCCCCGCCAGGAGCCGGGTCATCTAGTATGATATAAAACACTATTAGTATTGAGAAAAAGAACACTCGGAGTGAATAAGAAATGAGAAAAACAAAAAGAAACTACATAGAATAACATTACTCAAGCAGAACCTGAACTCATGCATAATGCACCAGATCAGCAAACAACTCAATAAAAAATGAAGATGGAGGTATTCTCCTGAATCTAAAAATATTGAGCAAATAAGACAGTCAGTAGCTACTGGAAAGTTCTCAAGTAACGTCAGAGCAGAGAAAGACGCCTAAATATTAGCGCCAGAAATGTTGTTGATAGAGAAACATAATGAGAAACAAATAGTCCTTGTTACGGATGCGAAGTCAGTTGTTTCAGTACTGAAGAGCTGAATCAGTAGACCACTAGTAAGTCTAAGGGCGACATTACATGAACTATGCCAGAAATTCAAAAGGGTTGTAATACAATGGGTTCCTTCTAAGTATAACATACCTGGAAATGAAGAAGCCGACAGATTAGCAATGGAAGGTGGAAGACGACCTAAGCCGTAGACTACCCTAGTTTAGTTTCGGTTAGTTTAGTCGACGGATCTACATCACGGCACACGGGCGCAACCCACAAGTGCTCCGTTCTGCTCCTAACTCAAGCCTGAGTCCGGAGAATCTCAGCTCAGTGCACGAATTCCGTAGCCCCGGCGAAGATCCTGAAATACTATGGGTAGATTTTTAACTAGAAATTTTGTCCGGTCAGAGCCGTTATGCTACTTTTTTTCGATTTTCAACTGCCATGGGATTATTTAAGTGCGCGACAAACACACGGGCGTCCGATCTCACTACCCAGATAACAGGGGAAATATTATTACTAGAAGTCCACGTGAAAAAATCCCGGCCCTCACCAAGGCTTGAACCCAGCATTCGAGACGGACACCATACCTCGAGACCGCTATCATGAGGTAAAAGGATTTATAAGAAGCGATTATAGAACCAAGTGGAATTTAGAGCAGTTAGGTCATCAGAAGGATGACGCATATCACCAAATCGACCAAAACTAACTTATAATCTTCAAACTATAGGAAGGCCATAACAGGCTGAAACACCACTTAAAAGGATAGGAGATTCTGACGAATGTGACTGTGCAACTGATAAAATGACCGCTAAACATTGGTTGCAGGAGTGTCCAACATGTGCAAAACAGAGAAATGTATATTGGCCTACACCCTCTCCATTTGAGGATACACTCTATTGGAATATCAGCAAGCTGCCTGCTGCAGCTGACTGCCGTTTAGAAGAAGAAGAAGAAGAAGAAGAAGAAGAAGAAGAAGAAGAAGAAGAAGAAGAAGAAGAAGAAGAAGAAGAAGAAGAAGAAGAAGAAGAAGGAGAACAACAACAACAACAACACAACAACAATAACAATAACGAAGACGAAGACGAAGAAGACGAAGAAGAAGAAGAAGAAGAAGAAGAAGAAGAAGAAGAAGAAGAAGAAGAAGAAGAAGAAGAAGAAGAAGAAGAAGAAGAAGAAGAAGAAGAAGAATGCATTAGAAACATGTGTAATAGTCAGATACTCTGAAGAAACATATGGTATCCAGTGTTATGGTTTTAAGAATCAACATCATAGATTTATGTCAAGCAATGCATATTTCTTCTTAGGGTCTGTATTCTGATTCTTCCAGTGACACACATACTGTAAACTTATTCGTTCTCTCGTGTGTCACTTCCTGCTGGAACAACACTTTAATGCAACCTCAAGCTTCCTTAAATGTATTATTCCATTTGTTATTGTGTCCTTAACTAACAGTCAACTCCTAAATATTCTTTACAATATCTCCATTGTCCATCGTGAGTGTTTCAATTACTGACGATCTTGAAGCCAACAGATTTGCTCGTTCATTGTCTCCAGTATATTATGTTACATGTTATGTAAATCTATGTAAAAGGGAACTGTCTATGGTTGGTACAAACTCGTGCCACATCTATCCATTTTGAGTTAGTCAGTCGCGGTTCCAACTACACGATAACGGGTCGTCCCCATTATGAATACAGACAAAGATCGTTCTAGTGATTCGGGTCCGCTAGTGACATCAAAATCTCATTGATTACAGTCACGTCTTATTTCAGTACTGAGGTTGTAGACGTATACGCTCCATTCTGCTCGCTACTTTTCCCTGACTGTGAATAAGGATCATCAGTCAGAGTTTCATCTACAGTGAATAGAATCGGCGGTGTAAAGTGTTGTGTCATTTCTGTCAACATTTCCGTCTATCAATTGTTGCATCTTTGTAGCGTGGTCACTGACTAGTGATAGATTTATTCACACCAAAAAAGAGACAAGAAGATTATTCTACGAAAAGTCTATCCACTTCATGAAGTAAAGATCGAAGTGGCTCGTTATGATCTAGGTGGTATGAATCTGCATGTCCCAGAGATAATCTAGACTCTTAACGGTGGCCAGATTGAGAGAAGATAAAGTGAACAGCAGCAACTTGTTCAAGGCCGCAGACATAATTAACACTGCTACACGTAACCTGGATAAGAAAATGAACCCCAGTCTCCCTTTCTCATGACAAGGAGATAGCAAAAATAGCATGAGCAAAAATAGCACAAGCTTTCACTCTGTCAAACTATATCCCTGCTCTAAGTCTAATTATTAATATATAAGCAACCAGATGCTAATAAATAAATTTAAAAGATATGATTTATTAATCTAAAACACTAAGTGCTCTCCACGAGAGAAACACCGACATAAATGTTTGATTTCCCTACACAATCCGTATATTTAGTTAGTTAGTCTTTCCTCTTGAGCCTAAGGCGGCGCATAGGGCAGAAATCATGGCTCTCCATTTCCGGCGGTTCGCTGCTCCCTGTTGTAGATCCTGGATGTTCACTTGGCCGTTGAATGAGCCTTCTCTGATGATGGTTCAACGCAGGGTCTCTACACAATACGTATGTCGCTATATTATTGTTCTACTGTGCAAACACACTCCGTATCTTTATAAATCACTGTAGTTTTTGTTGGATGCACTATTAATGTTGTAGGTTTTCTGGCGTAGGAAGTGGCTTGTCCTTCACTTAGCTGTATTCCTCCACCGCGAATCGTCTGTAACCGCCCCTGCGTAGCTTCTCGTCTCCTCATCGTGCTGGCTGGTCAGGGCGTTCCACTCCGATTATTGTTGAAGGTGGAGTCTTGGCTAGTGCTTGGTTTATTATAACGATTAGTGTCAATCATTATTATTTATTTATCAGCACTAGAATACGATGTAGTGTCTTTGTGCGTGTTATGCAATAAGTCACTATCAATGAATGTAATAAACAGTGCTGAAATGCAATATAGAACCAGTTTTGCTGTATGGAAGTGAATCTTGGAATGTAAATGAACAAATTATGAAAAGCTTAGAAGCAATACAAATGTGGTTTTTGAGACGATTGTTGCGGATTCTTGGGCTACCAGAGTAACTAACAACGATTGCCTGATAGAGGCTAATGAAGCTAGAACACTACATACAACAATAAGAATGAGATAAACAGCCTTCTTAGGTCATATGATGAGAAGAGAGACATTGGAGAACATAGTGACAACTGGAAAGATTGAGGGGAAAAGAGGCAGAGGCATACCAAGAGAAATGATCCTGGATGGATTGAGACGGTGGCATGGAGGAATATCATCAGCAGAGTTGATCCAGAACACCAAAGACCGAGATCTGTGGAGAGCCATGAACGCCTACGCCAGCTGGCAGGACACTTGATGATGATGATATCTTTGTGCTATCACTGATACAATTAAATTGCACTTACAGCCTTCGGTTGATCTTTAAGAAAACAATATCTTTGTTGACTGCTCTGTGGCTGATACTTTTACTTTAGTTCGGTTAATTTTACAGTGTTTAATACGTTGGTCACTCGTTGATTTGTTGTAACTAGTGCCACTAGTGGTGATTGTAGCGCTGGTGACGACATAACAATCCAGTCTTCCGAGCTAGGAGACCTCAATACCACAGTCAACGAGATACTTATTTAAAACGAATATGTGGTAAAGTGGTACCACGAATAATACTGGTTTTAATATATTAAATGTTGACTATCCGCTTTTAGGACCCTGAACTAAATATGCCACCGGCTGTGCTGCGCTCGTGTGAGGCAAATAGGCCCGGAAGTTGTATGTGGTTCGCCAGGTAGACTGTCCCGGCCAAATTGCCAGGCTGTCCCCATGCGACCAAATTAGCTCAACCAGCATGAGCCAAACCAATTTCTAGTTAGAGTAACATGTATACATATATAAAACGTATTTACACCATATTGCCTAATCTTAATCAAGATGAGGCTTTCGCCACAATCTCCAATTCTGCTACACCACTACACCACTCTCTACACTCTCTAAACTATGTGGCGAATGTGATCATGACTTGATGTTTACTGCCACAGATCAATTTTCCTTTGTATATCTACTTGAATGTGGTAATCTACTTGATGGTATCTTCTACGTGCGCAATCCATAACCTTTCTCTCTTTATTTAGCTTCTTTTGAAGTTACCGTGCAGTGGGCTGTGTGTCATCACCAATGATACGCATATAGGCCTTGATTTGTACCAGTACATCTATGGACTTCACTGATGCAAACCTAAGCATAAATAGCATCGTTTTGATGGGGGAATAGTGTGTACATTCATTCATTCAGTAGCATGTCCCTTGCAGAACCTCACTTCCATAACAACCGTCCGGAAAACTTCTCGGTCATAAGCAAGATGTCCCGCGTCCGATACACCCACCTGGAGATCGTCTACCACATCCTGAATCCATCTTCCCTTTGGCTTCCTCTTCCTCTCTCCCATATACCCCTCCATTATTGTTCTCTCCAAACTTTCATGACGTTTAAAGTGACCTAAATATTTCAATTTTCTTTGTTTTATCGTCTTTAGTAGCCAACCTTCAATATTCAGATCTTGTCGTATGGATTCATTTATTCTATTGCCCAGACAATTATTTTTCCTTCATTTTGATCAGTTCAAGATTTTCACACTATCAAATACCCTGCCACCTGCAACTGTCGGGGCACTTAGCAAACACCAGAGCACGTTTTACAAGACTGTCCGGGATTTGCCGAACAGAGTATGGAATGTGTGAAATGGAAAGGCACTGATTGATTGATTGATTGATTTAGGAACCGAAATTACAGATTTCGGGGCATTCCCATAAGCGTTCCGTCCCCACCATCAGCAGCCAGCGAAGAGTTCCAGCACCAATAGAACCAGTAGCAATCTGATTATATGTTCGTCTTGCCTTTCCTCTGAGCGGCCAGCGTCGACCAGATCCCCTCGTCACTCCTCGTTGTCTCATTCTTGCCAGACCATGGTGATCCATTTGCTCCTCCGAGGTGTACACAAGGCCGCAACCACGTCTGCTTTGTCATGCATCAATACTCCACCAAGTTTTGCAGAGCCAGCCAATCTGTCTTTCTGTTCATTCCCCAGCACACCGGATAGCCCCAGAGAAAGGATCCAGGCGATGCTTGCCACCCGTGACCTCCTAAGCGAAACAAGCTACTCTGCCCGAAGCTTGTCTGTCCTCACCTTCCTCAGCATGCTTTCTGGGTCACTTAAAATCATGATGTGTGTGTGCGTGTGTGTGTGTGTGTGTGTGTGTGTGTGTGTGTGTGTGTGTGTGTGTGTGTGTGTGTGTCGTATTCTTGATTCAGCGGAAAGCTGCACTGACCGCCTCCATCTCCATTCTTAAGGTAGATGTTGTGGTATATGCCAGGCTCTCCTGCACCAAACGTCGACCATTAGCTTTTGCTACGAACCCCCAGGCACTTCTCCTACCTCTCAACACCGACCCATCTATGTAGATAATCACATCACCCGGGCGAGCATTATCCTGAATTAGTTGCTGGATTTCCACTTCCGTGGTCCCTGCTGGCCACTCCCGGCACTCCCGGCTCAATGTGATTATAACTCTGCACAAGTCTGCTGCTCCGCTGGCACTCTGACCCACTCCTCTCCTCGCCTATTGTTCTCCAAGATGCACACCTGTCTGATCGTATCCTCCGCCTGAGCCATCCATGATTTCCCTCTTATCAGTCGTTGACCCTTAACTGCGTCCAGCGCCTCATGCAACGGGTGATCTGTGTCTGCAACTACTCTGAGGTATGCCTTCGCCTACATCACCTTGAGCCTACCAGCAACAGTCGGAAAACCAAGGATGTAACGCATACACACTACTGGGGTGTCTCTGGTGCATCCCAGAATGGCCCGCATAGCTTCGTTCTGTATGAGCTCTAATTTCACCAACCGACTCTTTGAGACAGTGAGCAGTCCTACTACATAATCAGTCACTGAGAGGATCAAGTTCTGGTATAGTGTGAAAAGCATTCTCTGCTCTGTGTCCATTGCAGCCATAGTTTGAAGTGCATTGAGTCCCTTTTGAGATCTTGTCACAGCCGTCTCCACATGGTCCTTGAAGGACAGGCTACTGTCAAATATGATTCCCAGATACTTTAGTTATGTTCTCTCCGTTGACGCTTCTACCGTCTATCGCGAGGTTTGGTACATTAGCTCTCACAATCTTGTTGTCCAGAGAGCACCACAAAACAGCCAGCCGCCTTTTCCTGGTGGATGACAGCACTCATTTCAGTGCACCAGTCAATCACTTTGTCTACTGTCGCCTGTAGCTCCTGGGCTGTTTGCTACCTATATCTCCCCTGCCTATATGCAAGAATATCATCTGCAAATGTTAGTATCCTTCCAACCCCTGGTGCTTCTAGGTTTGCAATCTTGCTCCTATACACGTTAAACAGCACTGGTGAGATTACAGATCCATGTGGCAGTCCCGGGGTTAAAATATGTAGTTCTGAGGTCCATGCACCCAGACGGAGTGCAACCCGACAATAATGCAGGACGGCTGCTACCCAAATCACCAACCAGGGATTGACCCCTTTCTCCATTAGTGCGGTCAGCAGAATATCATATCGAACTCTATTGTACACATCCTCGAGATCAAGCGCTGCCGCCATCGATTTCTGTCTTTTCTGGAACCCCTCTTTAACATCAAAGGCAAAAGTGGCTGCATTTGACCAGGTATCTTTACCTGGCCTATAGCTCCCCAGGCCTCTTGGAAGAAGCTTCCCCCTTTCCAAAAACTCTTACAGCTTGATAGCAAATATCTTCTCTAGAACCTTCCCAAATGTATTTTGACGGGTGATAATCCTAAATCCTCTAAGCTTTGAATGATCCTTGAATGGTTTTTGGAGAGGGATGAGATAGCTGTGCACCCAATCCTGCGGTACTAATGCTGTCCTAATGCTCTGGTTAAAGCAGTCGGTCATCTCCTTCAGGTCTGCATAGCTCAAAGCCTTCATGTGGCCATATTTAACCCCATCGTGCCCTGGTACCGTGTCTTTTGCCTTCTTCAAGATATTTTAAACATATTCAACCCGTATGATTTCTTCATAATGCATATTCCTCATGGTGCCAGATAATTCCTCTCTAACTGCACCCCTGGTGTCCGCATCATTTTGATTGGTCTGCTCTAAAAATCTCTGGAGAAACGCCGCCCATTTCTCTTTGTCTGTTGTCACGCGCACACCATCATCTCTATAAATTGTTCCCACTATCATAGGTCGATCTTTGCTTTGCATTTGTCTGTGCAGTTTCCAGAAGTAATGCAGTGTTTTATCACCTCCAATCTCCTTCTTGAAACATTCCTATTTTGGATTTCTGACCTCTGCAGCACATCTCTTAAAAACCTCCACGTTGTCTTTCTTGACCTTTTCCGCTGTGTCCACTTCCTCTCGTGAGCTTCGGGGTGTCTGTCGCACTTTCCTTAGCTGCTTTACTGCAGCTCTCTTTGCTTTCCAAGCATGGTCTACTTCTGGGGTCCACCATGGGAGCTGCAAAAAAGTAGTTTTAACAGTCCTGTTGCAAGCCCCCTGTCTGAGGCGTCCTAGAAGGCTATCGGTCCACTCATATCGGAAGATCTTGCGCGCTCTCCCAGCCTTAACTTTCCTGGATTTAGAGATCAGGACTGAGCATGGCATGTGATCACTCCCATGGTCATTCAAAACAGTCCACTTTACATCAAGGACTGATAACTGGGAGACAAGTGCCAAATCAATAGCAGTGTCTGCATCGCCAGGCCTCATTGCCATTCTAGTCGGCCTACCATCATTTATGCAGACCACATCGGAGTCCACCATGGCATCCGCAAGGGCAATTCCCTGTTGGTTTTCTCCACTACTGTCCCAATCTCTGTTCCTCGCATTGAAGTCTCCACATATGAGTAGCCTATCATCTGGTAATTCCTCCAATTCCTTAAGCCAGTCCCAGTGTTCCTTTCTGACAAAACAGTCCACTGTGGCATATACATTTATGATATTCCAACTGAAGCCACCAATCTCCATTTGTATACCCTGGACCTCTCTTGCACTGTGATTCCACTGGCTCAAGTCAAGTACCACATGCTTCACTCCTTCCTTCACCAGCAGACCTTGCTCATGTCTCTTCTGCCCAGTAGGGTTTATATAACTCCCGTACCCATGGCAATGGTACTTGTCTGTATTTAGCGCCTGGAGCATGAGGACATCAAAATCATATATTAGCCTCTCCAATACAGGACCTCTCTGCCTGGCACTACGACAATTCCAGTATCCCACACTTACATGGTTGAAACCTAGTCTCTCCACTTTTCGACTTGTTCTCATGGTGCCTGCCCTCCTATTTCTATGCCTTCTTTTCACACCATTTCCTCGTCTTCTCCTTCTCACTCTCTCTTCGTTAATCTCTGAAAAATGTGTCATGCGCAGAGCACGTGCTCCGTAGCTCCGGCGACGATTCCCGTGTTTAATTAATCCCATAAACAAAGTTTGGATATTGCAGAAAATAACCGGTCGCCCTAGCATTA